>ML822612.1:89772-104953 GCA_009831015.1 Picea engelmannii | reverse complement strand
CTATCAGATCCCTTTGGTTTTTCAACCTTCTTAGACTTGCAATCTTTCTTATAATGCCCTGTTTTACCACACTTCCAACATTTCCTCAAAGATTTTCCTGGAGACTTAGATCTACCTATAGATTTAGATCTCCATCCCGAAGGGTTACCAGGGTTCCTGTCTTGGGTACGCCCTCTTACAAATAAAGCATCTGTGCTATGACCATCCATGATTTTTCGCCTCATCTCTTCAGATAACAAGGATGCAACTACATCCTCATACTTCAATGTAGATTGAGTGGTACTACCTATTGCTACAACTAGATTATCCCAAGAGCCTGGCAAAGAACATAACAAAGTAATACACTTATCTTCTTCTGCAATCGTAATATTAACAGATCCAAGTTGACTTACCAGAGTATTAAAGGCATTTAGATGTTCTGTCACAAAATCTCCATCTTCCATCTTAAGATGATATAGCTTATTTCGAAGAAACAACTTGTTTACCAGGGACTTTGATTGATACAAATTCCCTAACTTATCCCATAGTTCCTTGGCTGTAGATTCTCCCGAGACATTCAACAACACCGAATCTGCGAGGCAGAGTTGAATAATACTCCTTGCTCTTCTGTCCAACTTGTCCCAATCTTCCTTCGACATACCAGTAACTGGTGTACTAGTAGTTTGTGTACTGGTAGGTTGTGTACCAGTAGCCTGTGTGCTTGTAGATGGTGTACCAGTAGGCTGTGTACCAGGATCCACAACGATCCATTGTTCTTTGTCTACAAGAAGGTCCTCCATCTTGAGCTTCCATAGCTCAAAGTTTTTACCGTTGAATTTCTCTATCTCGATTCTAGATGAGCTCACCATTCCTCTTTCTTTACTTGAATCTCCACTGCAAAAGCTTCCACTAAACCCAGGTTTATCACAGACCCAAGATAAACTTTATCTCAAGACCGAGCCAAACCCTCAGCAACAAAGGCTAAAAACCCTAATCCCTTAATCCCTTAATACGAGATTAATTTACAAATTCGCTAAAAATAGCAAAAACCGCCCAAAAAAAAAAATTTGGGGCGCTGCCCCGAACGCTGTGCGTAACCAGAGGGGGGCATACCTGCCCCCCCTAGGACCCCCCTAGGAAAGCGCCTGGCACACACGACAGAGTGCTAAGTGAAGGGATCGTCAGACACAGTTGTCGTATCTGATGCACCCACACACACACACATGCAAAGAATATAGCACATACCCAACATAAATGAGGTGGACTATACCTTTCTGGTTGCCTTTTATCTTTCACTTATCTCCTTAATACTGGGTATGAGGTTCTTCTTCTTCTTCTGCTTCCTCTTCTTTAGATGATTCAGATTTTGCATCATGCAACTCAAGCTCTATTTTCTCAGGTTCATCTTGTGTTGGTAGGAATTCTTGTTTGGACACATCTTTTACCTCTATGAAAACAACATCTCGAATATAAACAATCTTCTTGGTTTATGGGTTCCAAAGCTTATAACCTTTCACACCATATTTATAACCAATAAAGATGCACTTTTCATCCTTTTTATCCAGCTTACTCCTATTTTCCTTTGGAACATGTACATAAGCATCACAACCAAATACTCTAATATGTTGAAGAGAGGGTTTCTTTCTAGACCATACCTCATGTGGAGTTTTATCATCCAACACCAATGAAGGTGATCGATTGACCAGGCAATATGCTGTACCCACTGCCTCTGCCCAAAATTCCTGTCCTAACTCGGCACCGCTGAGCATGCTCCTTGATTTTTCCATCAATGTCCTGTTCATCCTTTCTGCAACTCCATTCTACTAAGGAGTGTATGGAGTAGTCTTTTGCCTTGCTATACCACACTTCTTACAGAATTCTTCGAATTCATTTCCGCATAATTCTCCACCATTATCTATTCTCAATACCTTTATTTTCTTCTATGTCCGATTTTCTACCAGAGCCTTAAACTCTTTAAATTTATCAAATACCTCAGATTTCTTTCTAAGAAAATAAATCCATGTGTTCCTTGAGAAATCATCTATGAATGAAACATAATACACAGATTTACCTAGGGATGGAACAAGAACAGGTCCAAACACATCACTGTGTATCAACTCTAAGATCCCCTTTGCTCTTGTAGCACCAGATGAGAATCTTACTCGATTATGTTTACCATATATGCAATGTTCACATAAATCAAAATCCAGAGTGCAATTAGATATACCTTCAACCATACCTTTATCGTGTAGTGTTCGAAGGCCCTTTTCTCCAATATGCCACAGTCTTTGATGCCACAACATGGTCTTCTTTTCAGGGACAATATTGGTCTTTTCTCCTTCATTTCTCTGCTCAGAGACAACATAACTGTTACACCCATTAGTATAACTGCTTCCCAACAACTTGTACGGAGTTCCACACCGAACTCCCCTCATCAAAACCATTGCTCCTCGTACGATCTTGGAAGTTCCCTTTCCAAATACAGTATCCCCTCCTGCATCATCCAACTTGCTTACAGATATCAAGCTCCTGGCTAGTTCTGGAATGTGCAGAACCTCAGGGAGAGTTCTAATCCTTCCATCTTTTAGCAACAACTTAACCCTTCCACGTCCCATGATTTTGGTTGTCGAGTCATCTCCTAAGAATACATCACCACCATCGTATTTTTCATATTCAGAGAACCACTCCTTGTGAGGAGTCATATGGTATGACGCACCTGAGTCGATCAACCATACATGATGATCTGCATGTGTACCTGTAGATGTCAGGTAAACACCACCTCCTTCTTCAGTGGAGGTTTTCGCCTTTATGGAAGAGGTACTATCAGGCCCCTTTGGTTTATCAACCTTTTTAGACTTGCAATCTTTCTTATAATGCCATGTTTTACCACACTTCGAGCATTTCCTCAAAGATTTTCCTGGAGACTTAGATCTACCTATAGATTTAGGTCTCCCCCCCGAAGACTTACCAGGATTCCTGTCTTGGGTACAACCTCTTACAAATAAAGCATCTGTGCTATGACCATCCATGCTTTTCCTCCTCATCTCTTCAGATAACAAGGATGCAACTACATCCTCATACTTCAATGTAGATTGAGTGGTACTACCAATTGCTAAAACCAGATTATCCCAAGAGTCTAGCAAAGAACATAACAAAGTAATACACTTATCTTCTTCTGCAATTGTAATATTAACAGAGACAAGTTGACTTACCAGAGCATTAAAGGCATTTATATGTTCTGTCACATAATCTCCATCTTCCATCCTAAGATGATACAACTTCTTTCGAAGAAACAACTTGTTTACCAGGGACTTTGATTGATACAAATTCCCCAACTTATCCCAATCTTCCTTCGACATACCAGTAGGTGGTGTACTGGTAGTTTGTGTACTAGTAGGTTGTGTACCAGTCGACTATGTGCCAGTAGGCTGCGTACCAATAGGCTGTGTACCAGGATCCACAATGATCCATTGTTCTTTGTCTACAAGAAGGTCCTCCATCTTGAGCTTCCATAGCTCAAAGTTTTTACCATTGAAATTCTCTATCTCGATTCTAGATGAGCTCGCCATTCCTCTTTCTATACTTGAATCTCCACTGCAAAAGCTCCCACTAAACCTAGGTTTATCAGAGACCCAAGATAAACTTGATCTATCAAGACCGAGCCAAACCCTCAGAAATAAAGGTGTTCCTTTGAAGCCAAAAACAAGCTCTGATACCACATGTAAGTTTTAAACCTGTGAAGTAAAGCAATGCATATAGATTCTTAAGTAAAACAAAAATTAATCAATGGCTCATTCACATTGTACATAGAGATTTATACCGAAAACCCTCAACCGGGGAAAACCTTTCTCATTTTCATTATATCGAATTTCATCATTCACCATACAATATATACAATGTTTTTAGATATTCCGTAGATACCAAAACCCTAATCCCTTAATTTGGGATTAATTTAGAAAACCGCTAAAAATAGCAAAAACCGCCCCCCCCCAAAATTCCGGGGCGCTACCCCGAATGCTGCGCGTAACCAGGGGGGGCATACCTGCCCCCCTTGGGACCCCCTAGGAAGCACCCAACGCATATGACACAGAGACTACTACTAGAGAGAGCGTAAGACACAGTTGTCGAATCTGACGCGCCCACACACACACATGCAAAGAATATAACACATACCCAACAAGTCTCTCTTCAAATTCTGAAAGTGTGCTTCCAATTTATAATGGAATGTTACACCTTATTTGGTTAGGTGTTGAATATTGTGGCAACTTCCCATTTTGAAGTGCTCTTCTGCAAGAAAGACATATATTCTTAAAAGAGAGTGTTTTTTCATTTGTTGTCAAGCTAAGATATTCTTCTTCTAGGTCTTGGGTGAAGCATTGAATGTTAAGTGAAAAATGAAGTTCCTCACAAATTGCAGATGTGTTCCTAAGTGTGTCTTGAACATGTTTCAGATATACTGTATTCACATCTTTTTTTTTAGATGGACATGTTCAGTAGGCATAGTCTCTCTTGCTCTGTTATGTTCAAATTCGATACAAAAAAAGTGTTTGTTTCAGTGTAGGATATGTTGTTCATGTTATTTTATTATGAGGCATTGTTGAATCGATGGAATATGTATGGAATTCATCTACATGTCTTTTCAGGACATGTCAAATGGGGGATTTGTCAATGCATCTGTTATTTTCACGAATCATTTTTTAAGTATGTGACAAGAAAGCGTATGATTTTTACTAGCACATGTGTTTGTTTGTTGAGAAGCCATCTCAGAG
This sequence comes from Picea engelmannii, assembly GCA_009831015.1. Classification (NCBI taxonomy): domain Eukaryota; kingdom Viridiplantae; phylum Streptophyta; class Pinopsida; order Pinales; family Pinaceae; genus Picea; species Picea engelmannii. The sequence continues at coordinate 100,205 of ML822612.1, read as the reverse complement.
ATGGAACTACTATTTGGCATTGACATTTTATCGCTATCATATAGATGATGTATATGTTGATGTCTTTCTATCACATTTTCAGGGGGCAACACGTTATGGTTCATTCTTGTGGTAGTTGGCATTTCCATCGACACATGATAGTCAACTCGATGTGGGTTGTTTAGAGCCATTACAACCTTGCCAGAGTGCACATTGCATATGACATTGTGATGTTCTATTAGCAATGGTTCATAGTGAATGTGAAATGGATCCGTTTCAAATGACAACACATCAATTGTTTTTTCACAGGTCGAGCGAGCAGGGTAGAGGCTCAAAATGTTCATGCTATAGGAGGAACATACTTGGATATTTACATTGAAAATGATTGATATCCATTGCAAATAGAATGGTCCACCCTCTATTTTTCTCTTCTTATATGGCATCACCATATTCACAAGATATGCTTTCCAACTGTCGATAATTATTGTATTCCGTATGACATTGGGCATCAAGTGTTGGTTTAAGAAATGAAGTGCAATGTGGTCACCACTTGTAATTGCATTGTAGAAGGATTGTACAATATAAAGTCTCAAGGATTGTACATTGTAGTTCGTTACCAGATAGAAAATTGTATCAAATAGATTGTTGTCACAACTAGATCTGCGACTTACTGCTATGCTCAATCCATGAGCACACATGATATGCATAATGCACTTCCAATTCTATTCAATGTCCTTGCACATTAGTGACAAGCAAGTACTAGAATCCTCAAATTCACATCGGTATAGTTTTTTGTAAATAAATGGTTCATAATGACCACTAAAGGGATTTGCATCATGGGATAAGATGCAATATGGGTCTCAATTTGCATTTCTATTGAAATGAAAATACCTTGTTTTTCTTGTTAGTGACCAGAGTATGATTGATATGTTCAACCATTTTGCTAGCCATCGTATGCATAATGTATCTCCCCATAGCCCTCTCTTATTTTCATCTACATTTGAAGATGCAAAAAGACACATTTTGGAAAGGTATGTGACTACATCACGGATTTTGTGCAGTTAGTACAAAAAATCAAATTCTAGCTCATATTGATATGACTCTAATGCTTATGCATCGTCGTCGCTTAAACAAACCAAGAAATGATCTAATCCATTTCACAGTTCAATGTAGGTGTAACGAAAATGCAATAGCACATGAAATGCATCAAATAAACAATATCCAGGAGCATATGAAAATGCATCCAATCTGAAAAGACCATTGATATCCAGTACATGGTCAATGGTGGTATGTGAAATGCACTTCTCTTTAGCTTGGTAGCTTTCAACATCTAATATTTCTAACATTTCTTAATTTGTGTCATTTGAATGGCCCCTAAGTTTTGTTTATGATATTATAGGACTTTCAATAAAGAGAACAACAAAATCTTAGAAGAGCATATCGTATTTTCATTCTGTCAACATTGATTTGTTTTTATCAATATGACTCACTATTGAAAACAGTTGTTGATTGATATAGCTTGCTCCTGGAAAATTTGTTGATTGATATAACTTGCTCCTGGAAAATAAAAATAATAATTAGACTTTAATTGTATTTCATATGCACCATAGACATAAAAAACCCACTTTACCATTTGATCAAAGAAACATAGGCGATCTGTTGAAACATTACAGTAATGGTAAAACTAATTTCAATAAAACAAAATACAAATGTTTTGTTAGAACACACTTCAATAAACAAAAAATATGTGACAAATTTAAGGTTTCTTTCTTCACGGGGATGACATCTAAGTAGGGCGCTTTTTTAATTAGAGTTGGCATGAACCTACATAGGTGGGGGCAAGCCAAAACATATTGAAAGCAAGACCGATATCGATCAAAGATATATCATTGATGGAGCTCTATAGGGTTATGCCACGAGACTTTGTTTGACTTGGTATATTGTTTGATTATCTTAGATATAAAATTGAGGAGGTTGATCTTATAGATATTGAGCCTATTAAATCAATGCCCGAGTGGGGAACAATAGTCTAGGGAAAGATGGAATGTCAAAAATAGTTAAGAGGTTTGTTTATTTCTAATTCTTCGATCCAAGAGATAGATAGATGGAGGTCTTGGGTGGAATCAAGAGGAGTCTCATACCATTCTCCTATTTTGTTCCAGGTCAAAAATTTCCATTTCTTTTGATCGACATCGAGAATCAAGAGGCCTTTTTCCTTTTGGGAATGGCCCGTCCCCAATATGGAGAGAAATGGACCAAAATATTTGTGTAAGGACAACAAACTCGTATATTCTCAGTGTCTAACTCTTTAGGCGACCATCTTGCAGAGATAGCATCCAACATGCTAACCTATCAACCTTCAATCTAAAATCCTAAGGATTTAAATTCAGTTAAAGGTAGTTTAGAAGGAAGGTCTCAAAATTAACACTACTCTACACTCAACACTATGTTCGACTTTAATTCAGAATGTTGGAATGATCACGGGGCATTAATTTACCGCAGTTAAAAAGAGACATTTTTACTGGAGTTCGAATGCCACCTCTTAATGGCAGATAACTTATAGAATGGGATCGAGGAAGTGTTTTTGAAATTCAATGCGATTTCATCTATGGTTGACATGATTTCAGTTGTGGTCGAGGTGTAGATTGATCACCATGGCCTAGTTAAGTCACATTAATGCAAGATTTATAATAAATGGAATGATCAAGCTAGAAGTGGGAAATCAACAACAAACAAAAGTTTATTTACCTTGTAACAAAGTTCAATTGGTGCAAGGTGCGTGTACCAACAATTAGTTTTTATGGTGTGTTGAAATAATCAATTGAGCTTGATGCCCTGAGTTAGATTTTAAGTTTACAATGCACGAAACAAAGAGAAATACTAGTAGAAATAAATATGAACCTATAACTCTACAGTTAGAGAAAAGGTACGAAACTAGGGTTTTTTGAGCCTCATTCCACAAAACTGGAAAAAATCTTGAAAGCATAAATTCATGGCCAAATAAAAAAATGATTTGCTTCCATGTGCATTTTTATTAGATGGATTGGTTACCTCATCCTCGCTTTTTTGAATACCTTCTCTCTGTATCTATGAATACCTTGTCTCTATATAAAAACCACGTAGCGAGAGCTCTCACACTCGATTTCAATCCATCATAAACCCAAACCCCTAATGAACACACAAAGGAAAGCTAGAAATGACCATTCTTTACAAGCAATCCAAAATTACTCTAATAATTCCTTGCTTCAACATGCGAAAACTTGAGAGAGCGGAAGAAAATAAAAAACACGGTAACCAACCTTGACATAGTTGAAGAAAATAAAATATAGAACGATGACAAATGGGGCAAACGATGGATCAAACTACAAGGGTGCTACCTTGAATGCATAGACTTGCAACACAGACCTGCTGGGTCAAACTACAAGGATCATTGAGTATCACCGTCAGTATAATTATCTGTCTTGTTTAATAAGATGAACCCATCCAATCTCATACATCCGATGATCAAAGTAGACCAAGTTATCAGTACTATACTCCTTTAAATGTGTTTGACCACAAAGCATAGCTCCCACGATGTTCATTTCTTTAATGCCTTTGAATACAATGTTCAGAGTTAAGTGTCATTAATAATCATTCTAAATGTTGGATCAAACTACGAGGATCATTAAGTGTGGTTGTTGGTATAATTAGTTGCAACATAGACCTAAACAACCAACCGGGTCAAATCATTTTTGTAATTAGATTAAGACCGTTGATCTACAAAGAGATCACTCTGGGACCGTTGGATCAAAGTAATAAGGAGATTGCATTGTGTTGCAGTGGTACCTGATACCCAGAGAAGTTCCAGTTGTAGAGTTCCATGGAAAGTTCCAGATCCATCCTCAACCATCGGTAAATTTTGTTTGTTGGCGATTATTATAACAACCAATACCCATATAACTGATAACACAGTTTTGATAACGGTTCTTCATGGTTCCAATGGGAAAAACCCTTTGTAATAGCGTTAAAGAATTGACAATGAAGATCTAATCCGGGATCTGCCAGATCGACAGTTCTCGTCGATATCGGATATCGCCATATTGACATTATTTTATTATTGTGTAAGTGTTAAACACAATAGTCTGGTCGTCGATAATTGAATCCCGTGGTTATAACACTTGGTATTGTGGATAAACAAAAGATCGCATGGATATAAAAAGGGTTGTCGCAAGGTTAAAAAGTAAGCGCCAAAGTTCACGAACAATTGGAAGCCACTGCACAAATCCAAATGCATGGGAACAAATCCAATCTCATACATTTGATGATTAAAGTAGGCCGAGTTATTCATATTATGCTCCTCTAAATGCGTTTTAGCACTAAACATAGCTCACACGATGTACACAGTCTTACATCATTTTATTCTCCCTCTCTCATCCTATAGGCCAGGTTTCTAAACTCCATTCATACTAAACATTGAACGATGTGAAACTTGCCATAAGACCTCAAAGATATTAGCCAACTAGATTTTAGATAAATAAATTATTTTATTATATTTAAAAAATATATATTTCTTTTCTATGTTTAACATTAGTTATTGCACACAAATTTTTAGTTAGAGGCAAATGAATAGACAGTCAAAGGGAAAATCAAATACTATATCCCTGGCGTTGCAGGGATAATAATGAAAAATCAATACAATAATAAAATATACCAACACATAATCATCTTAACCATCTTTTAATTACTAAGAAGTTTGGGGCTTCCTTGTTTTAATCTCTATGGATGCTTAATAAATATGGAGTTAAGATGGATCTATGCTAGTATTTATAAGCCAACTAGAAGTTCCTATTGAACTTTTGATTGGTTTGCTCATTAAATTTTCATATTTAAATAATAAACTATTCAATTTTTTTCCACATTACTCTCACACACATTTGCACATAAAACATAAATGTTTTCTTATCATTTTACATAAACACTTAACCATGGTTCTATACCATAAAATAAATATACATTAATGACTAGGCTATTGAAAATGTGTACTTCTGGGCTAGACCTTTCTGACGAGTTATCGAGCACCCCAAACATAGATCATATGCAAAAGTAACATCCTTGGGAAGTTGACATACCAACTAACCACATCAGGGCCCGCAAACCTTTTGGCGTTTCATCTTCTTGGGTAAAGGTTTTGGATGTTTAGGATTTTCTCATTAATGCTTTATATTAAGAGGCCTTTTCAGCCTCAATGTAATCATCTTCTTGTGAATGTGCATAGTTGTCACATCTCTTCTCAAAGATACGTTGCCACCATTATAGCGAGTTCATTTCACTTTGAATTTTCTTTTACAGTCTATGCATATTTCATTGTTTAATAAAAATTAAATATTACTATATCTCTATGTTTCTGTCCTATTTTGTGTTTCATTTTGTTCCCTCATAAATCTGGATCAGTGGTATGAGAGCGGTTTTCTCTTTATCGATTTCTCTATGCATGTCCCCAACGAGGTCTGGGTATAAGGAATTGGGACTCAAACTAGTTGAGCCTTTGGAATATCATCCTCATCGACCCTGATAGTCACCCATGGTGGAGGAAAAGAGAGACAAGCGAGAAGGAGATCCTATTAATATGTTGCGCGCAGAAGCCCTCATGCAATATAGGAACGAGATGATGGATAATTTTTCCGAGATCCTTCGACGACTGTCGACAACAACAAATGCATCTTCATTAAGTGACCACTTTGGAGGTGTAACCCCTTTCAAGATACAAGTAAATTTTTATATTCTCGTATTTGAAGGTTAGATAAATGTGAATTCTTTGGAAAAGTGGTTAAATCTATTAGAAGGGTATTTCTGTGTCCACAATTTTTCCAATATGAAAAAGATCACCTTTGCGAGACATTGGTGGGAGACTTACTGTGAAAAAATCTCCATAAAGGAATTTTGAATATTTTGGGTCAAGCTCACTTGGGACTCTTTTATGGATGTCGTCAAGGAAAAATATTACTCTGTTGGAAATTGTGTCGACCAGTACACAAGATGGACCACACTGTGTCAATAGAGGGACTAAACAACGTTGTAGTTCACATATACCTTCCATATCTTGCACACCAAGCTGGGTACCAGAGACTTTGAGCGACATCTAGTTCTAAAATACCACGGGGTCTACACAGGTACATCCAAATATAAATGGAGTTTCTAAACATCTCATCATTGGGAGTCGCTTATTGATATGTTGTCAAAACCGAGAAAATTTTTAAGCAGAGGAATAACTAGTAGTTTGGATCTACGAATGCATCATAGCAGAAGCAGGGAAATGGCAACCCCAACACATAGAAAAAAGGACAAAGGAAGGATGGAAAACCTGTCTAATCGGGAGACAAAGAAGGGTAATGGGAAGATGAAGAAAGACATTGGGAAGTGGTGCAAGTTCCATAAAAATCGTTGGCACAATACCGATGAATTTTGCTTGAAGCAGTCATTAATGGCCAAGCTAAAAGCCTCATAATCAAATCCAGTCTCCGAATTTGATTCAAATCTAGACAAGAGGAAGAAGATCATTGATGCAAAACCTAGTGCCACAGTCGCTACCACCAAGATCCAGCCAAATGAACTAGAAGAGCCGGAGGATGGTGAGCACCTTTTTCACTCACAGATGTGGGTGAAGGGTGCTTTGCTACATTTCATTGTTGATAGCAGAAGAAAAAATAACCTCATCTTAGTAGAGGTCATTAATTGGTTTGAGTTGTCAACAACACCACATTCGCAGCTATACAACATCGGGTATATCAACCAAGGATGAGATCTTGGCATTATCCAACAATGTCGTCTACCCTATGGCATCAAGACCTTCAAGGATGAGGTATTGTGTGATGTTTCCCCACTTAACGTTTGTGATGTTATTTAAGGATATCCATATATGTGGAAATGTCATGTTGTATATGAGTCTAAACCTCGTAGTGTCATTGTTACTATGGGTGGACAATTGTACAGGATACTAGAGGTTGCTCCACATACCGCAATTTCTTTGGTCTCATCTAAGTAGTGTAGGAAGGTTGTCTCCTAAACTAATAAATTTGTACTCTTCATGATTCACCCTTAAAGTGAATAGAAGGTCACAACCACATCCATGGCCTTTGCACAAGGCTCCTCTACGCAGTAGAAGCAAGTGGAAAAATTCATGGAAGAATACCAAGACATCTTCACCTCACCTACTAGGGTACCTTTACATTGTCAAGTCAAGCATTTAATTGAGCTAATCCTTGGAATGCCTTTTAGTAATGGGACAATGTATCATCGCTCTCTCCAAGTAAATGTGGAAATCAAGTGCCATATTCAAGAGCTGCTCCAAAAAGGGCACATTCACGCAAGCTCCTCACCCCGCGGAAGCCTAATCGTGGTCATGCAAAAGAAAGACGGGACCTTACAATGATGACCTTCTCGACCAATTCAAGGGGGAAAATTAGTTTAGTGAGATTGATATGAAGTTCAACTACCACTAGGTCCCCATAGAACAAACTGACGTATGGAAGACTACTTTCAAGTCTCAATAAGGTATTTTCAAGTGGTTGGTCATGCCCTTTGGCTTGACGAATTCTCTGAAAACTTTCCTGAGGTTGATGGATGACATCTTGCAACCCTTCACCAATTCCTTTATGGCTGTATATCTGGATGACATCCTCATCTTCAGAAAGAGTTGGACATGACATTTGTACCACATTCAACAAGTCATCCACACTCTGCGAGAACATAAGCTATATGCTAACTTAAAGAAATGCTCCTCGGCATGAACATGGTCTAATATCTCAAATACATTGTTGATGAGCATGGTGTGCATGTCGATCTAGCCAAGATACAAGTCATCCATGACTGGCCATCCCTGAAAACACTAACTGAGCTTTAGAGCTTCTTAGGTCTTGCCAACTTTTATCGTTGATTTGTATTGGGGTTCTCACATATTGCATGGGCTCTTAGAGAAGTGACCAAGGGTGGTTGCAAAGACAAATTTGTGTGGGGAAGGTCACAACATAAATCCTTTGATGATCTAAAACATCGGTTATGCTCAACCTCGGTGCTTTACTTACCCTATATGCAACAACCATTTGAGATTGAGACAACTGCTTTAGATTATGTTTTTGGTGTCGTTCTTACTCAAGACAATCATTTGGTGGCCTATCATAGTGATTGACTCTCAAATGTCGTCCATAAGTATCCCACCTATGATTAAGAAATGTATTCCATCATACAATCTTATTGCCAACAGAAGCATTGCATTCTAGGGAAGGAGACAATCATCCATATGGATCCCAAGCCTTTGCAGTTCATGTAGACATAAGGAAAATTACAGAATCACCGCCATCAAAAGTGGTCCACATACTTGCAGCAATTTCACATCAACATTAAGTATGAGAAAGGGAGCACCAATCACTTCGTCGACTTCCTCAGTCGACCTCGAGTTGAAATAATAATCACGGTGCTTGACACTTGTGGGAATGAGACCTCAGGGTGGTCCCAATTCTATGACAATGATCTTGACTTTGCTACGACCTACCAGATGTTGGGAACATGCACGACCGTCGATGACTTCCATCATCAGGATGGACTGCTATGCCATCCCGATCATCTTTGTGTTCCTTCAAGTGAGCATGTGAAGTTGATTTGGGAATCTCACTACAGTCGGGTAGCAGGTCACTTTGGCATGGAGAAGACAGTGGCAGTACTACATAAGTATTTCTATTGGCCAAAGCTTTGACGAGATGCTAGTAAGTATATGAGATTCTACACTGCCTACTCCATTGCCAAGACAACCATTAGAAAACAAGGACTGCACACCCCTTTGCATTACTCCCGACGGGCCCTAGGAATCCATTTGGATGGACTACATGTCAAGTCTCCCCTCAACCAAGAATGACAATGACTGTGTATTCATGGTTGTTGATCGATTCTCTAAGATGGCCATTTTGACCGTGTGTAAGAAGAATGTCATAGCCGAGGCCACTGCCAGACTCTTCTTCGAGTGTGTATTGGTTCAGTTTGGACTACCACAAACCATCATATCAAATTGGGACAACAAATTCTTGAGCACATTTTAGTCGAGCCTCTGGTCACCAATCCCACCAAATCCATGGCCTTCCACCTTAAGACTAATGGACAGAAAAAGGTCGTCAATAGAATGATCATACATATCTTGCACATGTACAAATCCAAGCATCCATGCACATGAGATGAGAGCCTTCCTTGTGTCCAACACATCTACAACAAATCCCTCCATAGCTCGATCAACCACAACCCTTTTCAGGTGGGCTTTGGATTTCAACCATTGGGCCCCATTGATGTAGCACTTCCCCCCTGCATCCACATAGGAAAAATATTCCCATGCTCAATCTGAGGTTGACAAAGCCAACAAATTCATTGAACGGATTCAACACATAGGCCAACATGTCCATGGTATTTTGTAGAAAATCAATGCTAAGTACAAGCAACACCATGATCAACACCTGGTGCCCCACAAGTTTCAGGTGGGAGACAAGGTTAGGTTTCATTTGAAAAAAGAGTGCCTTAGAGGAACCCATTGGAAGTTGTGTCCACTTTGATATGGACCTTACACCATCACTAAGGCTGTGGGAAACAATACTTTTGAGTTGAGTATTCCCCCCTTCCTAGGATTGCACCTAGTATTCAATGTGGATCTCCTTCGACCATATTTTCCACCACTTCTAGACACATTGAAAGTGACAGAGAAACTAACACCTACAGAGCTTAACCCTAACTGCATGGAACAAGCATCCATTTATCAAATCATTGACACACAAGTTAAGGGAACCTTCCAACAAAAGACCCAACTCTATCAGGTTGTTAAATCATGGTAGCTACTGCACCAAGGCAAGTGGGTCATCAAGCGTCAAGTTCAACAGACGTTTCCCCATTTGATGGGGGAACTCAATTCAATGGATACAATTGCTTCCTAAGGAGGTAGGATTGATCCAGGTGGACATCAGTGACCACCCACCTATTCCACTATCTCAAAATACAGTTTCCGTCTTAGCAATTTTCTATGGTTTTTTTCGAGTCTTGAAGTTATGGGGACATTTTGAGACCCTAAACGACATTTTTTCGACCTGGAAGCACAACTTAAAGGATTTGAATTGGGTCTTTCCGAATGTGTACTTGTCGAATATACATTTCCAATGAGCTATCGAGCACCCCAAATGGAGATTGTATACAAATGTTACATCCCTAGGAAGTTGACGTATCAACTAACCACATCAGGGCCCACAAACCTTTTGGGGTTAGGGTTTTATCATTGATGTTTTATGTTAAAAGGACTTTTCAACCTCATTGTAATCATCTTCTTGCGAATGCGTGTCGTCACATCTCTTCTTAGAGATAAGTTGCCACCATTCTAGCGAGTTCATTTCACTCTGTATTTTCTTTTACAGTCTCTACATATTTCACTCTTTAATAGAAATTGATTATTA
>ML822612.1:64630-89672 GCA_009831015.1 Picea engelmannii | reverse complement strand
TTGTTGATTGATATAGCTTGCTCCTGGAAAATTTGTTGATTGATATAACTTGCTCCTGGAAAATAAAAATAATAATTAGACTTTAATTGTATTTCATATGCACCATAGACATAAAAAACCCACTTTACCATTTGATCAAAGAAACATAGGCGATCTGTTGAAACATTACAGTAATGGTAAAACTAATTTCAATAAAACAAAATACAAATGTTTTGTTAGAACACACTTCAATAAACAAAAAATATGTGACAAATTTAAGGTTTCTTTCTTCACGGGGATGACATCTAAGTAGGGCGCTTTTTTAATTAGAGTTGGCATGAACCTACATAGGTGGGGGCAAGCCAAAACATATTGAAAGCAAGACCGATATCGATCAAAGATATATCATTGATGGAGCTCTATAGGGTTATGCCACGAGACTTTGTTTGACTTGGTATATTGTTTGATTATCTTAGATATAAAATTGAGGAGGTTGATCTTATAGATATTGAGCCTATTAAATCAATGCCCGAGTGGGGAACAATAGTCTAGGGAAAGATGGAATGTCAAAAATAGTTAAGAGGTTTGTTTATTTCTAATTCTTCGATCCAAGAGATAGATAGATGGAGGTCTTGGGTGGAATCAAGAGGAGTCTCATACCATTCTCCTATTTTGTTCCAGGTCAAAAATTTCCATTTCTTTTGATCGACATCGAGAATCAAGAGGCCTTTTTCCTTTTGGGAATGGCCCGTCCCCAATATGGAGAGAAATGGACCAAAATATTTGTGTAAGGACAACAAACTCGTATATTCTCAGTGTCTAACTCTTTAGGCGACCATCTTGCAGAGATAGCATCCAACATGCTAACCTATCAACCTTCAATCTAAAATCCTAAGGATTTAAATTCAGTTAAAGGTAGTTTAGAAGGAAGGTCTCAAAATTAACACTACTCTACACTCAACACTATGTTCGACTTTAATTCAGAATGTTGGAATGATCACGGGGCATTAATTTACCGCAGTTAAAAAGAGACATTTTTACTGGAGTTCGAATGCCACCTCTTAATGGCAGATAACTTATAGAATGGGATCGAGGAAGTGTTTTTGAAATTCAATGCGATTTCATCTATGGTTGACATGATTTCAGTTGTGGTCGAGGTGTAGATTGATCACCATGGCCTAGTTAAGTCACATTAATGCAAGATTTATAATAAATGGAATGATCAAGCTAGAAGTGGGAAATCAACAACAAACAAAAGTTTATTTACCTTGTAACAAAGTTCAATTGGTGCAAGGTGCGTGTACCAACAATTAGTTTTTATGGTGTGTTGAAATAATCAATTGAGCTTGATGCCCTGAGTTAGATTTTAAGTTTACAATGCACGAAACAAAGAGAAATACTAGTAGAAATAAATATGAACCTATAACTCTACAGTTAGAGAAAAGGTACGAAACTAGGGTTTTTTGAGCCTCATTCCACAAAACTGGAAAAAATCTTGAAAGCATAAATTCATGGCCAAATAAAAAAATGATTTGCTTCCATGTGCATTTTTATTAGATGGATTGGTTACCTCATCCTCGCTTTTTTGAATACCTTCTCTCTGTATCTATGAATACCTTGTCTCTATATAAAAACCACGTAGCGAGAGCTCTCACACTCGATTTCAATCCATCATAAACCCAAACCCCTAATGAACACACAAAGGAAAGCTAGAAATGACCATTCTTTACAAGCAATCCAAAATTACTCTAATAATTCCTTGCTTCAACATGCGAAAACTTGAGAGAGCGGAAGAAAATAAAAAACACGGTAACCAACCTTGACATAGTTGAAGAAAATAAAATATAGAACGATGACAAATGGGGCAAACGATGGATCAAACTACAAGGGTGCTACCTTGAATGCATAGACTTGCAACACAGACCTGCTGGGTCAAACTACAAGGATCATTGAGTATCACCGTCAGTATAATTATCTGTCTTGTTTAATAAGATGAACCCATCCAATCTCATACATCCGATGATCAAAGTAGACCAAGTTATCAGTACTATACTCCTTTAAATGTGTTTGACCACAAAGCATAGCTCCCACGATGTTCATTTCTTTAATGCCTTTGAATACAATGTTCAGAGTTAAGTGTCATTAATAATCATTCTAAATGTTGGATCAAACTACGAGGATCATTAAGTGTGGTTGTTGGTATAATTAGTTGCAACATAGACCTAAACAACCAACCGGGTCAAATCATTTTTGTAATTAGATTAAGACCGTTGATCTACAAAGAGATCACTCTGGGACCGTTGGATCAAAGTAATAAGGAGATTGCATTGTGTTGCAGTGGTACCTGATACCCAGAGAAGTTCCAGTTGTAGAGTTCCATGGAAAGTTCCAGATCCATCCTCAACCATCGGTAAATTTTGTTTGTTGGCGATTATTATAACAACCAATACCCATATAACTGATAACACAGTTTTGATAACGGTTCTTCATGGTTCCAATGGGAAAAACCCTTTGTAATAGCGTTAAAGAATTGACAATGAAGATCTAATCCGGGATCTGCCAGATCGACAGTTCTCGTCGATATCGGATATCGCCATATTGACATTATTTTATTATTGTGTAAGTGTTAAACACAATAGTCTGGTCGTCGATAATTGAATCCCGTGGTTATAACACTTGGTATTGTGGATAAACAAAAGATCGCATGGATATAAAAAGGGTTGTCGCAAGGTTAAAAAGTAAGCGCCAAAGTTCACGAACAATTGGAAGCCACTGCACAAATCCAAATGCATGGGAACAAATCCAATCTCATACATTTGATGATTAAAGTAGGCCGAGTTATTCATATTATGCTCCTCTAAATGCGTTTTAGCACTAAACATAGCTCACACGATGTACACAGTCTTACATCATTTTATTCTCCCTCTCTCATCCTATAGGCCAGGTTTCTAAACTCCATTCATACTAAACATTGAACGATGTGAAACTTGCCATAAGACCTCAAAGATATTAGCCAACTAGATTTTAGATAAATAAATTATTTTATTATATTTAAAAAATATATATTTCTTTTCTATGTTTAACATTAGTTATTGCACACAAATTTTTAGTTAGAGGCAAATGAATAGACAGTCAAAGGGAAAATCAAATACTATATCCCTGGCGTTGCAGGGATAATAATGAAAAATCAATACAATAATAAAATATACCAACACATAATCATCTTAACCATCTTTTAATTACTAAGAAGTTTGGGGCTTCCTTGTTTTAATCTCTATGGATGCTTAATAAATATGGAGTTAAGATGGATCTATGCTAGTATTTATAAGCCAACTAGAAGTTCCTATTGAACTTTTGATTGGTTTGCTCATTAAATTTTCATATTTAAATAATAAACTATTCAATTTTTTTCCACATTACTCTCACACACATTTGCACATAAAACATAAATGTTTTCTTATCATTTTACATAAACACTTAACCATGGTTCTATACCATAAAATAAATATACATTAATGACTAGGCTATTGAAAATGTGTACTTCTGGGCTAGACCTTTCTGACGAGTTATCGAGCACCCCAAACATAGATCATATGCAAAAGTAACATCCTTGGGAAGTTGACATACCAACTAACCACATCAGGGCCCGCAAACCTTTTGGCGTTTCATCTTCTTGGGTAAAGGTTTTGGATGTTTAGGATTTTCTCATTAATGCTTTATATTAAGAGGCCTTTTCAGCCTCAATGTAATCATCTTCTTGTGAATGTGCATAGTTGTCACATCTCTTCTCAAAGATACGTTGCCACCATTATAGCGAGTTCATTTCACTTTGAATTTTCTTTTACAGTCTATGCATATTTCATTGTTTAATAAAAATTAAATATTACTATATCTCTATGTTTCTGTCCTATTTTGTGTTTCATTTTGTTCCCTCATAAATCTGGATCAGTGGTATGAGAGCGGTTTTCTCTTTATCGATTTCTCTATGCATGTCCCCAACGAGGTCTGGGTATAAGGAATTGGGACTCAAACTAGTTGAGCCTTTGGAATATCATCCTCATCGACCCTGATAGTCACCCATGGTGGAGGAAAAGAGAGACAAGCGAGAAGGAGATCCTATTAATATGTTGCGCGCAGAAGCCCTCATGCAATATAGGAACGAGATGATGGATAATTTTTCCGAGATCCTTCGACGACTGTCGACAACAACAAATGCATCTTCATTAAGTGACCACTTTGGAGGTGTAACCCCTTTCAAGATACAAGTAAATTTTTATATTCTCGTATTTGAAGGTTAGATAAATGTGAATTCTTTGGAAAAGTGGTTAAATCTATTAGAAGGGTATTTCTGTGTCCACAATTTTTCCAATATGAAAAAGATCACCTTTGCGAGACATTGGTGGGAGACTTACTGTGAAAAAATCTCCATAAAGGAATTTTGAATATTTTGGGTCAAGCTCACTTGGGACTCTTTTATGGATGTCGTCAAGGAAAAATATTACTCTGTTGGAAATTGTGTCGACCAGTACACAAGATGGACCACACTGTGTCAATAGAGGGACTAAACAACGTTGTAGTTCACATATACCTTCCATATCTTGCACACCAAGCTGGGTACCAGAGACTTTGAGCGACATCTAGTTCTAAAATACCACGGGGTCTACACAGGTACATCCAAATATAAATGGAGTTTCTAAACATCTCATCATTGGGAGTCGCTTATTGATATGTTGTCAAAACCGAGAAAATTTTTAAGCAGAGGAATAACTAGTAGTTTGGATCTACGAATGCATCATAGCAGAAGCAGGGAAATGGCAACCCCAACACATAGAAAAAAGGACAAAGGAAGGATGGAAAACCTGTCTAATCGGGAGACAAAGAAGGGTAATGGGAAGATGAAGAAAGACATTGGGAAGTGGTGCAAGTTCCATAAAAATCGTTGGCACAATACCGATGAATTTTGCTTGAAGCAGTCATTAATGGCCAAGCTAAAAGCCTCATAATCAAATCCAGTCTCCGAATTTGATTCAAATCTAGACAAGAGGAAGAAGATCATTGATGCAAAACCTAGTGCCACAGTCGCTACCACCAAGATCCAGCCAAATGAACTAGAAGAGCCGGAGGATGGTGAGCACCTTTTTCACTCACAGATGTGGGTGAAGGGTGCTTTGCTACATTTCATTGTTGATAGCAGAAGAAAAAATAACCTCATCTTAGTAGAGGTCATTAATTGGTTTGAGTTGTCAACAACACCACATTCGCAGCTATACAACATCGGGTATATCAACCAAGGATGAGATCTTGGCATTATCCAACAATGTCGTCTACCCTATGGCATCAAGACCTTCAAGGATGAGGTATTGTGTGATGTTTCCCCACTTAACGTTTGTGATGTTATTTAAGGATATCCATATATGTGGAAATGTCATGTTGTATATGAGTCTAAACCTCGTAGTGTCATTGTTACTATGGGTGGACAATTGTACAGGATACTAGAGGTTGCTCCACATACCGCAATTTCTTTGGTCTCATCTAAGTAGTGTAGGAAGGTTGTCTCCTAAACTAATAAATTTGTACTCTTCATGATTCACCCTTAAAGTGAATAGAAGGTCACAACCACATCCATGGCCTTTGCACAAGGCTCCTCTACGCAGTAGAAGCAAGTGGAAAAATTCATGGAAGAATACCAAGACATCTTCACCTCACCTACTAGGGTACCTTTACATTGTCAAGTCAAGCATTTAATTGAGCTAATCCTTGGAATGCCTTTTAGTAATGGGACAATGTATCATCGCTCTCTCCAAGTAAATGTGGAAATCAAGTGCCATATTCAAGAGCTGCTCCAAAAAGGGCACATTCACGCAAGCTCCTCACCCCGCGGAAGCCTAATCGTGGTCATGCAAAAGAAAGACGGGACCTTACAATGATGACCTTCTCGACCAATTCAAGGGGGAAAATTAGTTTAGTGAGATTGATATGAAGTTCAACTACCACTAGGTCCCCATAGAACAAACTGACGTATGGAAGACTACTTTCAAGTCTCAATAAGGTATTTTCAAGTGGTTGGTCATGCCCTTTGGCTTGACGAATTCTCTGAAAACTTTCCTGAGGTTGATGGATGACATCTTGCAACCCTTCACCAATTCCTTTATGGCTGTATATCTGGATGACATCCTCATCTTCAGAAAGAGTTGGACATGACATTTGTACCACATTCAACAAGTCATCCACACTCTGCGAGAACATAAGCTATATGCTAACTTAAAGAAATGCTCCTCGGCATGAACATGGTCTAATATCTCAAATACATTGTTGATGAGCATGGTGTGCATGTCGATCTAGCCAAGATACAAGTCATCCATGACTGGCCATCCCTGAAAACACTAACTGAGCTTTAGAGCTTCTTAGGTCTTGCCAACTTTTATCGTTGATTTGTATTGGGGTTCTCACATATTGCATGGGCTCTTAGAGAAGTGACCAAGGGTGGTTGCAAAGACAAATTTGTGTGGGGAAGGTCACAACATAAATCCTTTGATGATCTAAAACATCGGTTATGCTCAACCTCGGTGCTTTACTTACCCTATATGCAACAACCATTTGAGATTGAGACAACTGCTTTAGATTATGTTTTTGGTGTCGTTCTTACTCAAGACAATCATTTGGTGGCCTATCATAGTGATTGACTCTCAAATGTCGTCCATAAGTATCCCACCTATGATTAAGAAATGTATTCCATCATACAATCTTATTGCCAACAGAAGCATTGCATTCTAGGGAAGGAGACAATCATCCATATGGATCCCAAGCCTTTGCAGTTCATGTAGACATAAGGAAAATTACAGAATCACCGCCATCAAAAGTGGTCCACATACTTGCAGCAATTTCACATCAACATTAAGTATGAGAAAGGGAGCACCAATCACTTCGTCGACTTCCTCAGTCGACCTCGAGTTGAAATAATAATCACGGTGCTTGACACTTGTGGGAATGAGACCTCAGGGTGGTCCCAATTCTATGACAATGATCTTGACTTTGCTACGACCTACCAGATGTTGGGAACATGCACGACCGTCGATGACTTCCATCATCAGGATGGACTGCTATGCCATCCCGATCATCTTTGTGTTCCTTCAAGTGAGCATGTGAAGTTGATTTGGGAATCTCACTACAGTCGGGTAGCAGGTCACTTTGGCATGGAGAAGACAGTGGCAGTACTACATAAGTATTTCTATTGGCCAAAGCTTTGACGAGATGCTAGTAAGTATATGAGATTCTACACTGCCTACTCCATTGCCAAGACAACCATTAGAAAACAAGGACTGCACACCCCTTTGCATTACTCCCGACGGGCCCTAGGAATCCATTTGGATGGACTACATGTCAAGTCTCCCCTCAACCAAGAATGACAATGACTGTGTATTCATGGTTGTTGATCGATTCTCTAAGATGGCCATTTTGACCGTGTGTAAGAAGAATGTCATAGCCGAGGCCACTGCCAGACTCTTCTTCGAGTGTGTATTGGTTCAGTTTGGACTACCACAAACCATCATATCAAATTGGGACAACAAATTCTTGAGCACATTTTAGTCGAGCCTCTGGTCACCAATCCCACCAAATCCATGGCCTTCCACCTTAAGACTAATGGACAGAAAAAGGTCGTCAATAGAATGATCATACATATCTTGCACATGTACAAATCCAAGCATCCATGCACATGAGATGAGAGCCTTCCTTGTGTCCAACACATCTACAACAAATCCCTCCATAGCTCGATCAACCACAACCCTTTTCAGGTGGGCTTTGGATTTCAACCATTGGGCCCCATTGATGTAGCACTTCCCCCCTGCATCCACATAGGAAAAATATTCCCATGCTCAATCTGAGGTTGACAAAGCCAACAAATTCATTGAACGGATTCAACACATAGGCCAACATGTCCATGGTATTTTGTAGAAAATCAATGCTAAGTACAAGCAACACCATGATCAACACCTGGTGCCCCACAAGTTTCAGGTGGGAGACAAGGTTAGGTTTCATTTGAAAAAAGAGTGCCTTAGAGGAACCCATTGGAAGTTGTGTCCACTTTGATATGGACCTTACACCATCACTAAGGCTGTGGGAAACAATACTTTTGAGTTGAGTATTCCCCCCTTCCTAGGATTGCACCTAGTATTCAATGTGGATCTCCTTCGACCATATTTTCCACCACTTCTAGACACATTGAAAGTGACAGAGAAACTAACACCTACAGAGCTTAACCCTAACTGCATGGAACAAGCATCCATTTATCAAATCATTGACACACAAGTTAAGGGAACCTTCCAACAAAAGACCCAACTCTATCAGGTTGTTAAATCATGGTAGCTACTGCACCAAGGCAAGTGGGTCATCAAGCGTCAAGTTCAACAGACGTTTCCCCATTTGATGGGGGAACTCAATTCAATGGATACAATTGCTTCCTAAGGAGGTAGGATTGATCCAGGTGGACATCAGTGACCACCCACCTATTCCACTATCTCAAAATACAGTTTCCGTCTTAGCAATTTTCTATGGTTTTTTTCGAGTCTTGAAGTTATGGGGACATTTTGAGACCCTAAACGACATTTTTTCGACCTGGAAGCACAACTTAAAGGATTTGAATTGGGTCTTTCCGAATGTGTACTTGTCGAATATACATTTCCAATGAGCTATCGAGCACCCCAAATGGAGATTGTATACAAATGTTACATCCCTAGGAAGTTGACGTATCAACTAACCACATCAGGGCCCACAAACCTTTTGGGGTTAGGGTTTTATCATTGATGTTTTATGTTAAAAGGACTTTTCAACCTCATTGTAATCATCTTCTTGCGAATGCGTGTCGTCACATCTCTTCTTAGAGATAAGTTGCCACCATTCTAGCGAGTTCATTTCACTCTGTATTTTCTTTTACAGTCTCTACATATTTCACTCTTTAATAGAAATTGATTATTATTGTATCTCTGTGTTTCTGTCCTATTTTTGTGTTTCATTTTGTTCCCTCATAAATCCATATCAATACCATATTAGATTTCAACTAAAAAATAATACATTTTCCAAAATAATATATATAATATCTACATAATACTACCATAATATGATAGCACGACGCAATATCCAATTTATAATATTAAAAATATATAATAAATAATAACAAAAATCTCATTTGATTAGGGGCTGCTAAGTTCCCCTTCCGCTTAGGAGGGGTAGTGTTCTATATGCTCTCAAGTAGAGGACCAATTAAAAGTGTAGGATATTTTTCCTAGTGTCTTCTTATTTCACTAAGATGGCATCGTTAGTGCCATAATGTTGCCACCATATCCTGACCATCTAAATTGTCTACCTACTCAGTTGCTTTGTTTTTCTAAATAGTAGGTATGCTCTATGAATATCTTTTCGTTAAGATGTTGGGTTGTTATATTCTTTGCAGTGAAAGTCGAGTCGAGATGGGTCGACTAGGAGTGAAAGTCGAAGGTCGACGTGGATCAAACGGGTAAAGTTTAAGTCGAAGTAATCAACATCAAGTTGAAGATGTCAAATGACAAGAGGTCATTAGGCGGTCATGTGGCAACCGACTAAAGATTGAATGAAGGTCGATTGGTAATCCGACTAGAAGTTGACTGTAATAGAATCTCAAGATTCACAGGATTTTTATCCAATGATACGCGTGGATCTATAATTGTTTTTGGGCACCTTTCTTTAGGGTTTTTCCTACTGTAAAGCCTATAAATAAGGTGTTAAAAAATCTAATCGTTAATCTAATCTTTAGATGATCAAATGTTAGAGGTTGTTGGTCATGTAGATATAATCCAAATTAGCTACAAGGTTGTTCTTTCAGAATAAATAGGGTATGATGTCGATTGTTTCTTAGATATAGACTAAGGTTAGGCATGTAACCTTTTATTATGTATGAATAAGACAATAAGAGAGAAATATGCTCAAGGAATGTTAGTTTTCCCATTTAGGTTTCCAAGGTAAAATCTCTGTGTACTGTGAGTTTCATTTGTTATTTGTTTTCTAGCTTAAATATTTCTTGCTCTCTTCTGTTAGGTTTAGCGTGGAAGTATAATCTATCCTCACATATGGTATCAGAACTTGGTTTAACAACCTTTTAATTGAGCTAGACCCTAGGTCAAATAAGATTCGTAAGTCATAGATATTCAAAGTTGTGCTTAAAGAATGACAAGTAGCTCAAGAATAGAGATCAAAAAATTCAATGGAAATTTTTTTTCAGCTTTGGAAGCTTAAAATTGAAGATATCCCTGTAGATCAAGAACAATGGGAAGCAAACTGTCCATGTACCATTCCGACAGGTATGTCGAAGGAAGAATGGGGAAAATTTGAGAGAAAGGAAAGGAGTATGATTCGACCGTGTCTTGAAGATTCAATGTTTTTCAATGTCTCAGGTGAAGAATCAACCAAGAAACCGTGGGACAAGTTGGGAAGCTTGTACCAATCAAAATCCATGGTAAATAAGTTATTCCTTGGAAAAAAACTATATCTTCTAAGGATGAGTGAGGGAAGTTTGGTAACTGAGCATTTAAATGTGTTTAATATGATAATAATCCAGTTATCTTCTGTGGATATTAAAATCATTGAGGAGAAATGTATTAGCCTATTATTTTCTTTGCCAGACTCCCGGGATAGCTTAGTTTCTTGGTTGATTCTTCACCTGAGACAGTCAGTGTTGCTGAATGTCTCAAGTGAAGACTCAACCAAGAAACCGTGGGACAAGTTGGGAAGCTTGTACCAATCAAAATCCATGGTAAATAAGCTATTCCTTAGAAAGAAACTATATCTTTTGAGGATGAGTGAGGGAAGTTTGGTAATTGAGCATTTAAATGTGTTTAGTATGATAATAATCTAATTATCTTTTGTGGATATTAAAATCACCGAGGAGAAATATATTAGCATATTATTTTCTTTTCCAGACTCCCAAGATAGCTTAGTTGTGGCTATAGTGAGTAATTCAACCACATTAGTACTAGAATACGTGGTTACATCTCTACTGTTAGAAGAAATGAGAAGGAAGAACATGGAAGGATCAACCAAAGATGCTTTAATGGTGAGGGGTCGATCAATTGACAGAGATAAAGACAAATTCTCTAATAGAAAGTCTAAATCAAAGGGTAGATCTAAATCCCTTGTTCAATCAATGAGAAGATGTTGGAAATGCGGTAATGCAATGCATTATAAAATGGACTACAAGTTAAAGGCAATGTAAGTTAGTACATGATCCAATGAGAAGTAGTCAACTGAGAGAAAGACTACTCCAAACAAAGGAGGAGATGTGTATCTGGCATTGACTAGTACACAATAGGATAAATATGTTTGGTTGATTGACTTAGGAGCATCCTTATCATACAAAACCACATAGAGAATGGTTCTACGAATATGAACGTTATGAAGGAGGAGATATGTTCTTGGGGGACAACTTGACAACCAAAATTGTCGGATAGGGAAGAGTCCGACTGATATTGCAGGATGGGAGGAGTAGAACCTTCCAGGTGTGCTACATATTCCAGGTTCGGCAAGAAACCCGATACATGTCAACACGATGTGTGATCCAGGAGTGCACACTCTATTTCATAAGGATACGTTCAAAATGGTCAAAGGTGTGACGAACTTAATTAAAGGAGTTTAGATTGGAACCCTATACAAATTATTAGGGAATATTGACTTGAATGGATGCAACAACATTGTTGTTCTTGAAATTGACTCGACTCGAATCTGGCTAAGTCGATTTAAACCAACTCAACAAATCTTCATCAAATTCACCTGACCATGCTATGGAACGAGAGGATGGGACACATTGGAGAAAAAGGACTTCAAGCTATGCACAATAAAGGTATGGTAGAAGATTTTACTGAATGTAATTTAGAAGTAGACTTTTGTGAACATTGTATATATGGAAAACAAAGTCGGGTGAGGTTCCCATCTGGAGCGAAAAGGGAAAAGGGGATTCTAGAATTGGTTCATAGTGATGTGTTTGGTCTTGTTTCTGTGCTTTCACTTGGTGGATCCCTGTATTATGTCTCCTTCATAGATGATTTTTCTAGGAAGGCATGGATATATTTCCTGAGGTAGAAATCAAAGGTTTTCGAGAAATTCAAAGAGTTTAAGTCTCTTGTGGAAAACCAGATAGATAAGAAGATCAAAGTGTTGAGAACTGACAATGGTGGTGAATTCTGTGGAAAGGATTTTGAGCAGTTCTCCAAGTAGTGTGGAATAACACACCAAAATACCACACCATATACCCCACAACAAAATGGAGTTGCTAAAAGAATGAACAGAACATTGATGAACAAGGTAAGGATCATGCTTAGTGGTGTTGGGCTCGCACAAGAATTTTGGGCAGAGGCAGTTGACACTACAAAATATTTGGTGAATATGTCTCCTTCGTTGGCGTTATTCGACTCTTCTCCACATGAGGTATGGTTTGATAAGAATCCTTCACTTTCACATCTCAAAGTATTTGGTTGTGATGCATTTGTGTATGTTCCCAAGGAAATGAGGAGCAAGCTGGAAAAGAAGGAAGTCAAGTGTATTTTCATTAGATATAAAGAAGGAATGAAAGGATATAAGCTCAGAGATCCTGCATAAAAGAAAATAATGTACAATTGAGTTGTGGTCTTTAGAGAAGTCGAAAGGAAGCCAGAGTCTAAAGTGGTTCAAATAGAGAATAATCCAGAAAAGGTGAGGTTTGAACTAAGGAGAGAAGATGAAGATGATTCATATGAGTCGTCTGAATCAGATGAAGAGGTGGAACAACCGACTCCGATTGTAAGGAGGTCCAAATGAGTAAGAAAACTAGTCGATTTTTTTTTTCCACCCGACTTTCGTTCTACATTTGTGTTAACTACCAGTGACGAGGAACCCAAGTTGGTTAGGGAGGAAGTTGAATCGACAGAGGGTAGACTTTGGAAGGACACCATAGTTGAAGAGATGGAATCTTTGCATAAGAATGAGATGTGGAATTTAGTTGAATTACCTAATGGAAGAAGCCCATCAGTAGTAAGTGGGTATTCAAGAAGAATATAAACACAATAGGACAAGTTGAAAAATTCAAAGCTCAACTGGTAGCGAAAGGATATTCCCAAGTCGAAGGAGTCGAATTCGGTGAAATTATTTCCCCTATTGCAAAATTAACTTCCATTAGAGTACTAATGTGTCTGGCTATAAAATTGGATCTGGAAAAATAGAACAAATGGATGTGAAGACAATGTTCTTAGATGGAGACCTGGTGAAATATACATGAAACAACTTGAAGGATTTGTAGTAAAGGGCAAGGAATATTTGGTGTGTAGATTGAAAGGATCCCTTTATGGCCTAAGGCAATCACCAAGGATGTTGTATCAAAAGTTCAACACATACATCCTTAGTTTGGGATTTGTGAGAATCAAATCTAATCATTGCATATATTCCAAGGAAGAAGGTGGGTGTTTCATATATGTATCATTGTATGTTGATGACATGTTGATGATAAAAAACAACACGGATGCAATAAAAGAGGTGAAGAAACAACTATCCTCCAATTTTGACATGAAATATATCGGTGTAGTGAACTTCATTATGGGAATGGAGATCAAGAGAGATCAAGCAACTAGAAATATTTGGTTGAATAAGAAGAAGTATATTGAAATAGTTTTGAAACATTTCAACATGTAAGATTGCAAACCTATAAAGGTGCCAATTCTTGTGGGAGCAAGGCTAATTGTTGAACAATGTCCAAAGATACAAGAAGAAATAGAGGACACCGAACATGTTCCCTATGCAAGTGTTGTTGGTAGTGTAATGTATGTGATGGTCTGCACTCGACCAAACATTAGGAAAACCTATAGGTAACAATGAAGTAGATATACATGGATTTGTTTACCCCGGCTGGGCTATAGATCTGGATCGATGAAGGTCGACCAATGTATATGTGTTCAAGATGTTTGGTGGAGCAATCAGGTGGATGAGTAAGCCACAAACTTGTCAACAATAGAAGTTGAATACATGGCAACCACTCATGGAAGCAAAGTAGTAGTATGGCTACAATGGCTGTGTTCAGGGATCGCGTTTGAGTAGAGATATATGAAGATAAGTTGCGATAGTCAAAGCACAATATTTTTGGAAAAGAACTGAAATTATTATTCCAATACTAAGCATATTGATGTACAATACCATTTCGTAAGAGACATGGTGGAAAGCAACAAGGTGTTGCTGGAGAAAGTAGAGACGATGGAAAACATAGTAGATACTTTGACCAAGTTTGTGAGTGTTGTGAAGTTCTCTTGGTGCAAAGAGGAAATGAGCATTGTTGCCCCGGGTCTGTGAACAAAAGTTTAGGAAACTCTTGGATCAACAAAGAAGACAACAAGTGGGAGAATTTTGGGTTTTTATATTCTTTACGGTGAAAGTCAAGTCGAGGTGGATCGACTAGGAGTGAAATTCAAAGGTCCAGGTGGATCGACCGGGCAAAGTTGAAGTCAAAGTAATCGACGACAAGTTGAGGAGGTCAATTGACAAGAGGTTTACAAGAGGCCATCTGGCAATCGACTGAGACCGAATGAAAGTTGACCGGTATTCGACCAATAATCTGATTGGAACACAACTATAAAAGAATCATGAGATTCACGAGATTTGGATCCAATGATTTGCGTGGATCTGTAACCATTTTTGGGTTCCTTTATTTAGGGTTTTTCCTACTATAAAACCTATAAATAAGGTGTGTTGTAATGCTAGAAAATTTAATCCTTAAGCTAATCTTTAGATGATTAATCGTTAGAGGTTGTTGGGCATGTAGATGTAAGTCAAATTGGCTACAAGGTTGTTCTTGTATAAGCAAGAGGGTCTGATGTCGATTGTGTCTTAGGTGTAGACCAAGGTTAGACATATAACCTTTTATTTCAAATGAATAATACAACAAGAGAGAAATATGCTCAAGGAATGTTGGTTTTACCATTTGGGTTTCCAGGGAAAAATATCTATGTACTGTGAGTTTGCTTTGCTATTTGTTTTATAGCTTAAATCTTTCTTCCTCTCTTCTGTTAGGTTTAGCGTGGAAGTATAATATCTCCTCACATAAGAACCCTTGGAGAAAACTAGTTTGGAATATTATATGGTTCATACACACTTGTCCTTAACAATGAAACATAGAACCAGGGGTGGTAGGAGTGAGAGGGATCATCTATGACCATGAAGGAAACCAAGTATTTGCTTATGCATGGGAGATAGGAATAGTGACAAATAATCAAGCGAAGGCATATTCCCTTCTTCAATGCATTTCTAATGCCATCAACTTGGGAATAAAGGAGTTGAAAATCATGGGAGGCTCATAGATCATCATCAAGTCCCTAGTCTTCAAGGAACCACTGAAGGATCTCCAATTGGCCTAGATTAGTGTTGGGCACATGCATATTTTGAGGAAATGCTATTTTTGGAGGATAAAACCTAGAATTGGAAAAAGACAACGGGAAGGAAAAGCAACATGTGCGAGGAAATCATGCAAGGTGAGCATGCAGGGAAACCTAACCACATTAGGGTTAGGGTTTTTGTAGGAGATTGTAATGACTGATAAGCTGGAAATCAGTATAAATAGGTACCTAGGAGGTCTAGGTTGAGGGGGGGGGGTATTTTTGGGAGTTCCTAAGTTTTGTAATGTTCGATGAAGAAACTTGATGTAGATATGAGGCATTTTTGTAAGTTGTTGAGTTGTAGGAGAGTCAAACAAATAGATATCGAGGGTTATATGGTAGGCTAAGAATCCTGGTGCGATCTAGTCAGCCTCACAGGGATTGTGGAACCTATTTTGTGACTGTATGATCATAAACTGTAGTGCATGCAGTGCCATATATTACACAACCATAATAAAAGAGCCTAATAGCCATATCTTTGTGGACGTAGCCCAGGAGGGGGTGAACCACAATAATACCTATGTTATGTGATGTGATTGATTGCATGTTTACCTTCTGTAAGTAGTTAGGCTATCAATGGATGAATGGATAATTTTTTGATATTTGTTATATGTTATATCTGTTAGAATGCATGCATAGACTTAACAAGTGAGTGAATAGTAGGAAGAATATAAAGAACAACTAGATCAAGGCTGAAGAAGATGAATTACAATCCCAGATCCCCACTCTTTCCTAGACTGCAAGAATATGAGCATTGCAGTCACCCATAGAACTATCTAGGGTGAGATTGCGCAGTACGCTATGTGTGTTGTGTTTCCTTTTGGTTTACTAGAAGGGTCAATAGTTTTAGAGGGATTTGTGGGAAGCTGTTCAGATCTGAACCTGGGTTATCCCAAGAAGTGGTTTGAGAAGGATTAACATCCAACAAATGGTTCTGTTGCCGGCTGGAACTGCATGGGATTGAGTGAGTGGGATCTGTGAAAGAATCGCGAAGAGAATGAAGGTATAAAAGTGAACTTTTAGACCATGGAATCCAATGAAAGAGGGTATTGAAATATGGTTGAAAATCAAGGAGCTTGATTTTGCGCAGAAGGACAACAAAAGCCCTAAAATAACACCGCGCAAATATCTGGACAAGTACGTGTTTAGCGACCTATATGAGGTTTTTTTTTTGTGATTTCCCGCATGTGTTGCAAGAGTGGCTATTGAGGTTGAAAGATAACCACCCTACAAATTGAATAAGACAAATTGAGTGGAATCCCATGGAGATCACACAATTACAACAAGTTAACAACAAATTTATGCACACAATAGATTTCTGGTTAGAAAATATTGTTGCAGGATTTATCACATAATTTGCAGTAGATACCGCGAAGTCTTACAACGCAACAGATCAAGAGTTATTGAACAGACCCATAGGTAGGTATATCGGATCGTTGTATACTTACATCAAGATCTTGCTGTATAACAAAGGTGTAATGACTATGGCATCAAATAACTAAACTTCCCTGCATGCATGGGTGAAGGGGGAAGCACTAACAAGAGCTGGAGAAATGGAGGAAGAGATGAATAACGGAAATAAGGAGGAGGCCTTGGACCCAATCATAATGGAGGAATATTAGATCACATAGATCATGCCACCAACTGGAAAAATGGGCAATGGAGTACCCTATCAATATAATATGAATAATAAGAAGAGATCCATAACAGATAGAGAGGGCTTGGAAAGTGATGAAGAAGAGGTAGAGGATATCTGAGCTGTGGAGAAGATTGAGGAAATCCTGCATGCAACGTATGAAAGGAAGACGAGAGGTCCAAGGGTAGGAACAAAAGGGAGAACTCCTATGAATGTTAGTGTCAATGTGGAACCCATAACCCCATGTGCGACTAATACACCAGAAAGAACACCACCATTTAGACAACTGAAATTTAGTGGAATAAAGACAACATGAAGTGCACCCAATCAAGGAGTACCGACTGGAGGATCCAATTCATGAAGTATTATTCAAGTATATACACTGCGCGGAGGTCATAGTTCATCACCATTCAAGATGGAAAGACATGATCCCACCATCAGGTTACCCGAATTCAAGGGAGAGGCATCAGAGGATCCTGAAAATCACTTGTTTATCTGTGAGAAGATTTGGGAAGCAAAGAAGCTCACAGATGAGGATACAAAATTTGCGCAGTTAACTATCATGATAAGAGACTCTGCACTGGATTGGTACATGAGCTTAGCTGTAAACAGTCCACCAGGAACAACAAGGACGATTGTAGATGTCAAGAAGCTACTGATAAATGAATTTCAGAAGCCTAGTTCAGAAGATCAGTACATGAATGAGATGATTGAGATCAGACATAAACCAGGAGAGTCTGTTTGGGAGATTGATAAGAGGTTCAAATGATTGAAGGGTAAATTGAAGTATTTCATGATGGATATGTAGCATAGACATCTCTTTGTGAATTCACTGCTACCACACTTGAAATGCCCTTTGAGGCAACATAAGTTTCAAACGCAGGCAAAGGCTCTACAAGTAGCCCTACAACTCGAAGAGAACCAGTATTAGAAGATAGATAGAACAATAGAGGAGATGAAGGAGGATCTGAAGAACCTCACATTTCAACTAAACCATAATGAGTGCCCAACTTTCCCGTAGTACATGGAAACATGGCTACCAAACCCTTTGCCAACAGGAGCACCATGGTGCAAGATCTGTAAAATACATGGACATGATCCATATCATTGTCCAATTATGCATAAGTATCAGACAATAGCCAAGATTTCATATTGCAACTTTTTCAAATCAATGGGTCATGATGACAAAGATTGTAGGAAAATGGGCTTGATGTGGGAGAGAACGTCAGACACCTATAGGGTGCAGGCATAAATAATGACAGGGCAAGATGCACCTCAGTTTAACTAGGTAATACCTTCATACAACATTGCACAACAACAATATAACACTGCACTACCTCAGTATAATAATGCACAACCATAGTATAACCCCGCGCAGTATAATCAGGTGCCTCGATACAACGCACCACGAGCAGATTGAGGTGGATATAGAGGTGGAGGACGAGGTAGAGGAGAATTTGGAAGAGGCAGAGGTCCAATAGTGTGCCACAACTGCCAATATCTAGGACACTATGCAAGGGAATGTCCACTTCCACCTGCGACATGTATGTATTGCCGCGCAACAGATCATGATACAGAGGACTGTCCAACATTATTGGGGAAAATTCATGAAAAGAGAAATCATAAGAATCCGAATGTTCAGTGGATTTTTGCAGAGGCGAGGGATGATGGAGGAAATATCGACATAGTCACACGAGGAGGATCTAAGACAAGATTTGACACAGTAAGACAAGAGTCAACATAACACCAATGGGTGAAGAGGAATATTGAACCATAGAAACAATTCGATGCAGGGAAAGATAAAAGAAATATTCAAAGAGGCAAGACATGAGTTCCTCAAGAAGGATGTTGCATATACATCAATCGCACAACATACTCAGAACGTACCAATGTACAAGATTCCCTTATCAATGGACCACACCAACGAAGTACCACTTATAGCGATAGTAAGTACCATAAAGACTTTTTTGCAATCCTATGTTAAGATACTGAATGACCAATCATCTGTTAAAATGTTTCAAAATGTGTTAGAAAAATGTAACAAAGAGGTAGAGGGGAAGTTAGAACCGAAAACAATCAATCACCTCCATACAAGAAGGAGGACAAGCAGGGAATTCAGACTGAATGCTAACATTGGAAATTTCAATATGGGGGACATCTTACTAGATTTAGGCTCTGAGGTAAACGTGTTACCCAATAAGACATGGCAGTGTATGGGAGATCCCACACTAGGCTATTCACCTGTCCAATTGAAGCTAGCAAACCAACACATAGTTATACCAATTGGAAGGCTTAAGGCTGTGATAATAGATCTAGATGGAGTGTGCACTAAGGCAAACTTTTAAGTGATAGAAATAGTGGATGGCACAACACCCTATCCAACATTGCTTGGCCTAGATTGAGAATTTGATAACCATGCCATAATCAACTTGAAGAAAAGGAAGATGACATTCGAATAAGGAGAATACATAGTCATTTTGCCAATAGATCCATCAGAAGGAGAAAGGTTTGTAGAACCCACTTGCTTAGATCTGGAGGAAATCAACGAGTTATACATAACCACCACGCGTGAAGAAGATTATGTCAACCCAACTACAGATGGAGTACTCAACTGGAGGAGCATCACATTATGTGCTTCTGAATCAGATACAAGCTTGGAGAAATGGCAACAAATATTACATGAAGTCTCTACATGAAGGTGCGTAAGAATAGATCACACATTGACATGGGTAGGTACAAAGATAAGAGAACCTCCCAGTTTTCACAAGGTGAATGGCTTAAAAGAATTCCTAAGAAGATACGAAGATGAAGTGTTAGAGAATCAAAGGCTCTTATCCCTGGACATTTCACTCAAGGCAACACCTACAAGATGGTGGGGTGTGCACACAGAAACAATTAAGGACTGGTACCAATGTAAGCGACTATTGCACATTAGATTTGACACAGAGCAAGGAAGCAATGAGATGCAGAGATATGATGGACAGGGGACACCAACATAACACTTGGAGAAGTGTAGAACACTATGGAGGATGACACCATTAGAGGAATGGCCTCATCAATTCATACACACATTGGAAGGAATTCCAACAAACTGGTATGTAGACTAGGAACCGCGAAAAGGCACGACATAATGGACAACATTACAACAAAAAATTTATAGTCACTTTCTCATTTGAACATGAGAACCCCAACATTGATTCAACACTCAAACAAATAAGAGGGGTGATATTTATTGATGAACCATAGGTTGAACTTATGACAAAATATCAACAAAAAAACATACAGACAATTAAGGAACCACTGTCATGGTATCATGTGGAAGAAGAAGCACCAGAGGAAGATGATCCACACAATATTCAGATTACAGAAATTGAAGTTGAAAGAGAGGTGGACTGTCCATCTTTGGAATCAAAAGTATTTGTTGCACCTATCAAAGTGAAGAAAGTTAATATTGGGACAACATATAAACCTAAAATGTCAAGTAATTGGGACTATTGGGATCAACAAACAGTGGAAAGAATAACATAGTTATTGCGGGAGTACAATGACCTATTCCCAACAACGTTTACAGAGATGAAAATCATAGTAGGAGACATAGGAAAGATGAAGATACCTCTCAAACCTGAGGCTATATCTGTGAGGTAGAGGCCTTACGAAATGAATCCAATATATAAGCAGAAAGTGAAAGCAAAAATTGATAGAATGTTAGAAGCTGGAATTATAGAACTAGTAGAAGAATCGGAATGGATAAGCCCTATGGTAGTGAAAGAAAAGAAACAAGGAGGGATAAGGATATGTGTAGACCTGAGGAAACTGAATGATGCTTGCCTACATGACCCTTTTCCCACCCCTTGAATATCATTGTAAGATATCATTGAATATTAAGAAGTGCATTTTTGGGATACCTTTTGGAATATTGTTGGGACATATAGTCTGTAAAAAAGGGTTATTGGTGGATCCTGCTAAGATTGCAGTCATTGCTAATTTACCACCACCAAAATCAGTGCGCCAGTTGAGAGCAACATTGGGACATACATGCTACTACAAAAAATTATAAAAGGGTATGCATAGATCACTGCGCCCATGGAGAAACTGTTAAAGAAATATACTAAATTTCAGTGGAATGAGGATTGTCAACAAGGTTTGTATACTCTAAAAGAAAAAAATGGTCACAACACCTATTCTAGTATTCTCAGATTGGGAAAAAACATTCCATGTGCATGTAGATGCATCAACTATAATACTTGGAGCAATTCTGTCACAACCACAAGCAGGGGATTTGGATCATCCTATAGAATTTGCTGGCAGAAAACTGTCATAATCAGAGCATAACTATAATACTAGAGAAAGATAAGGCCTAGCTATGGTCTATGCACTTTGGAAGTTCAGACATTACTTACTGGGAAAACACTTTAAGATATTCATAGATCATTCAACCCTCAAATACCTAGTTAACAAGCCAATGTTGGGGGGGAGGATCTGTAGATGGCTACTATTATTTTAGGAATTTGATTTTGAAGTGATAGTCAAACCAGGGAAGCCGAATGCATGACCAAATCACTTTTCAATGGTAACCAATGGAGAAGAACCTACCAACTTGGAAGACAACTTCCTTGATGTGCATTTATTTTCAGTCCAAGTAGCTGATGAATATTTTGCTGACATCATTGAATTCTTGAGTACAGGGACTGCCCCACAAGTTTTTAACACTACATAGAAGAAAAATATGGTAGTCAGGGCTGCAAACTATCAAATGATTGTAGGACATTTATACAATATGGGAACCGACAATATTTTAAGAAGATGCGTACTAGAACATGAAAGGCCTAGGATTTTGACAGAAGCTCATGAGGAGTAGCTGGAGGAAATTATGCAGGAAAAGCTACCGTGCAAAAGGTATTGCGTGCAGGAATATGGTGGCTAACAATTCACAAAGATGCTAAGGACTATTGCCAGAGATGTGGTGTCTGTCAGAGGGTTGGTAAACCTAATAAAAGGGATGAGATGCCCCTAAGACCACAAGCAACTTTGAAGGTATTTTACAAATGGGAAATATACTTTGTGGGATCAATTAAACCACTAGAAAAAATGTGAGGATCAAGGTATATCATTACTGCGACAAAATACCTAACAAGATGGGCAGAAGCAACACCAGTAAAAGATTGTAGTGCATAGACAACAACACATTTCTTATTTGAGCAAGTGATCATTAGATTTGGCTGTCCAAGGATTTTGATGAGTGACCAAGGTACTCACTTTATCAACAACACTATCAAGGTTATGACCAAGGATTTTGAAGTCTATCATAAGAAGAATACACCATACCATCCTCAAGCAAATGGAACAGTAGAAGCCTTGAATAAGATCTTGGAGAATGCTCTGACAAAGATCTACAATGTCAATAGGGATGATTGGGATTTGAAGATACTAGTAGTATTGTGGGCATATAGGACTACATGCAAAAAGCTGACAGGACAAACACCATTCAGGTTAATGTATGGATAGGAAGCAGTAGTACCATTAGAATTTATGGCACCTAGTCTATGCGTAGCAACAATCACCAACATCACAGAAAGAGGCGCAATGAAGGAAAGTTTGAATCAACTAATGGATATGGAGGAGGATAGGATTCTAGCAGGATTTCATCAGGAAGTACATAAAGCAAGAGACAAAGCTTGGCGTGATAAACATATCAAGATGAAGAGTTTCAAGGAAGGAGACCTAGTCTTACTCTATGATAGTAAATTTTTGCAACATCCTGGTAAATTCAGAATGCATTGGCTAGGGCCCTATTAAGTAAATACCATCATAGATGAAGGATCTGTACAACTAAAGAATCTCGCAGGAGTAGATTTGAAAGGAATGATCAATGGGAGTCGACTGAAACTATACAGGGACAATCGACCTCCTAGCACTTAAAACTTATAAATGCAGTAAGAAAACATGTACATAGTGTATTATAGTAGAAGTTAAGATAGAGAAAATGAGAAAAAGAAACAAAAAGGAGAAAAATAAAGAAAAATAAATACAAAAATAGAAAAGACGAAAAATACAACGAGCAACAGAAAGGGGACACAACGCGATGGAAGAAAAACTGTTCACACGCAACATACGAGCGATACACTGCGCACTAAGGAAAGGCTACAACAAAAATATGTTGTGCACTCGAGATGCTCAACGCACTGGAAAATGGGTTAATGGTGAGAAAAAGCGAAAAAAATGAAAAATGACGGTTATGACAAAAAGGCACCAAGCATTTATGAAATTAAATGGAACGTACGCATACAACATCATTGCATTAATCACAACCAAGGAAGCTTCTCTGAGAAGTTTCACGACATTTTTTATATAAAGGGGGAATGCGGGGAACATTAGAGTTATTGTGAAAATAGGAACTTGTAGTGATAGAGAGCACGTAGAGCAGAAGTGAATTGACGAAGAACACAGTGTGAATCAGTTGGAACCCATTCAACAAAAACTGACCAGTACCCACGATGGCACCACCGAAGATGGGAGATACAAGCCAAGAAGGGAGGAAAACAAGAAGCAGTGTTAGTGTACCATATGAAACCATGGAGGCCGAACAAACAACCGCACAGATTGAGGAATTCGTCGATGTGGATGCAATTTTGTCATCACAGGCAGAACCAACAAGCCATACACCGGTGGTGGAAGAAACACAACTGCCAACAACAACGACTATGGAAATCGACCCGCACAATGGTGCACAGGGTAAAAATACAAACGATGTAGGCACATTACCGCAACCTGCGAGGACTAGAGAATCCCAATGAACACATGGCGAAGCTAGTGTGCACATAGAGGCTGTAGCGCCAAGACCAACTAGAGAAAAATATGCACAGTCGTAGGAGGGATTGGTCGAAGACATTATCGGCCATATAGAACCTGACACGAGAAATATATAGATGGAGCCTGAGTCCTCAAGTTAGCTGCCAAGAAGAAAGGGAAAACAACCCATGGTGTCGTTCCTTCACAGACAACCCGACACAACCATCGTACTACCATGAATTCCAGAGGGAGTGGAAACCATGCTGACACTTCTAGGATGCATGGAGAAGTTGAAGTATTCGTACCACGACGTGACCGATGCTGTAAAATTCCCCTAATTTGTGTAGTAGGTATACCTGGACAATATAGGAATTGGCCCCTTTGGAGACCCAATCGTACCACTGAAGCCATGGGTAGTTGGCCTGGCCAACACAAGAATTTTGAACCTGCTTGAAATTCCCCATTTTGGAAGAGGGAAAGAAGTAAACCAATGTGTCAAGAAGTTGATGGCGGTCCTCCATGGAGGATTCTTATGGTTGGAACAACCCGTATCAATAGACGTGGAACTTATTACACTCATCACAGGGCTGCCAACAATGGGTGGGAACCCTGTGCAATACCTAGATGACAAAATAAAGGAAATATCCCTGGCCGAGGAGATGAAGAAAACTTACGACACAGAGAGGGGCTGGCACAGGATCATAATCAAGAGGATCAATGAAACAACAACAGGGATGGCCACCAAGCTCATGGACTACAAAATGCTCAGGAACTTCCGCAAGGAGGAAGTCCCTTCCGGGGTCATCGCAGCTGCAACGCAGTGCACTAATGGAATTGCACTCAGTTGGGCCCCGTATCTGTTAAACTTGTTCCTTGAAGAGTGAAAAGACGTGCAGGACTTGGGAACAAAGTTCCACTACTCCTGGTTACTCATTTTGATTGCGTTAATGGGGTGGAGGGAGCCCCCATACTCTCATATCTGTGACCGTATTGGTTGATGCCGCACAACGCAGTACAGATCATTGGGGAGTAATTCAGACCCCAAGCATAGAACTGCCAACACATGTACCTTTTCCAGGTATCTCAGCGAGATACAAGAATGATCCGGATTTATGTAGGAACACAATGAAATACAGAAATACACATAAACGCAGAGATGCAGCGGAAATAAGACTTCATTTCATTAATAACAAATGACTGAAATATGCTTACAGACAGAATG
>ML822612.1:18109-59632 GCA_009831015.1 Picea engelmannii | reverse complement strand
CGCCAAAAGTCATGTGGGCCCCGTTTGGGTAAGTTAGTACATCAACTTCCCGAGGTCGTAACTTTTGCATACGATCTCCGTTTTAGGCGTGTGATAGCTCGTTGGAAAGGTATCGTCAAGGAGATTCATTTTGGGGGCTCAATTATGCATTTAGATATCATTGAGAACCTCTATCTAAAAAAACCTTCATTTAGGCCCTCAAAATGGCCGTGGAAGTTAAAACCTACTAAAAATAGTAAATTGCCAAAATTGCCAGAAAACTGTTTTGAGCCAGTCGGAAAAGGTGGGTGGCCACCGATATCCACCTGGATCAAAGAAAGCGTGGCAAACACTTGGAGGATTACTGTAGACATGGTCACACAATATCGACACATAGCCAACTTCAGGGTGATAAAGCACAACATGTGGATCCAAGAATGCATGGATCCGGGGAAGGAATGGCTACAATTGAGATACTGCATCACTAAGGATGACATAGAAATGAAAATGAGGGATTGGCACGACAACTGGAGGATCCCATTCCTGATGCAAGAAGTGCCTAAGGGTACAAATATAAACACCGTTGCGCCCAAAAAGTTGACGAAGTCGGGGAAACCTAGTTAGAGGCCGACGCAACAGAAGAAGGGGAGTGCGCCGAAGAAGAATACACAGACAAAACAAAAGGACAATGCCCCAGGACATAAATAACAAGGAGCATGGGACATTACAACACAAGAAATCCCCTCGACATCTATTCCACAAGAGACCTGGCCCCCGAAGAGGTCAATAGTACATACGGGAGGATCATGCAACAAGACAAAAGTGCACAAACAAATACCAGAATACACTATCACGGAGGATGACGCAGACCTCATGGTAGAAAGGGTGGACCGCCCAACGAAAGATTTTGAAGAAGCCTAGCACCAGAGAGAAAGAATACAAGATGACCTGGTAGGCATAAAGCGGGTCCTTGAGCAGATGAAGTTAGTGCAGAGGCCTGAAAAGGGGAACTAAATCCTTCCCCGAAGAAGAAGCAACGGTAAAAAAAACTACACTAAGCAAGGAGGACACAGTTTAGACTATTTCCCAGGCAAGGCCGACTTTCACGCTACAGTGAATATGCTGCAAATGGATGAAACTGCAGCACAAACGACATTGAAGGACCTGGCGTAGGTAGAGCTGGTATTAGAAAGAATACCTACTAAGGCACTGTACAGGCTCCAAGTTAGTGTTGTGAAAGAGGTACAATCACGCCACAGAACAAACGCAACAGAACTGCATGAGACAAGAGACAGAAAGGAAGCCTTGGAATTGGTGATCGAACAAGTCAAGTTCGAAACCAAGGAAGGAAAGGAGAGTGTAGAAAAAATCGAACAGTTTGTGACAACTGTATACAATCACATCCCTGACAACGTGCACACAGAAAACACAAGCGCAGAGAAGAAACTCATGATTATTGCCAAAACTATCGAACACTATAGGCAAGAGATTGAGGAGTTAAAAGAAAAACTAACTCCTTCAACTCATCCCGAAGTAAGAGAGTAGAGGAAACAATAAGCTGCACTCCAAATGACAGCAATGGACGAACAAGTCAGTGTAGCAGCAAGATTGTTTGACAGAGCAACACAGATATGGACCGCGCTGGATGAGGATGAGCAGGTTCAACAGTGGGACCAAGAGGAGGAGAGGCTAAGTATAGCCATGCAAGAGCTCAAGAACTGACAAAAAATGATGATCATCACAGGGCGTCTAAAAGGTAATCAGGACATGAAAAAGCTGTAGGCCGATTTGAACGTCGCGTAGAGACAAAAGCAGGAGAGACAAGCAGAAGTAGAACCACTCCAGGAGCAAGTAACACAACTGATTGTGCAATTGGATGAGGAAAAAAGGAATATGGAGAAGGCACATACAGAGGTCACAACACTAATCCAGGAGGAGATAGCGGCGCAATCAGTGGAGGCACTGACAGGAACAACCACACAGGTCCAGGAAAAAGGAAGGCATCTTGCTGACAAGTTCCGCAAGCTAGCAGAGGTTGTCCAGGGAGTGCACAATGCCTAGGTGGCTTGGTATGAGCCACATGTTAGTGTTGGGGGCCTATTGGGTGCATGGATATTTTGAGGAAATACTATTTTTGGAGGATAAAACCTAGAATTGGAAAAAGACAACAGGAAGGAAAAGCAGCACGTGCGAGGAAAGCATGCAAGGCATGCATGAAGGGAAACCTAACCACATTAGGGTTAGGGTTTTTGTAGGAGATTTTAATGACTGATAAGATGGAAATCAACATAAATAGGTACCTAGTAGGTCTAGGTCGAGGGAAGGGGGGGGGTTGGGAGTTCCTAAGTTTTGTAATGTTTGATGAAGAAAACTATTGTAGATCCGAGGCTAGGAGAGTCAACCAACTACATCCCCAGGGTTAGATCATAGACTGAGGATCTTGGTACGATCTAGTCAGCCTCATAGGGATTGTGGAACCTGTTTTGTGATTGTATGATCATAAAATGTAGTGCGCGTGACGCCATATATTAAAAAACCATAATAAAAGAGCCTAAGAGTCAGATCTTTGTGGACGTATCCTAGGAGGGGGTGAACCACGGTAATACATGTGTTATGTGATGTGATTGATTGCATGTTTACCTTTTGTAAGTAGTTAGGCTATGAATGAATGAATGGATAATTTTGTGAGATCTGTTATATTATATATCTGTTAGACTGCATGCATAGACTTAACATGTGAATGAATAGTAGGAAGAATAGAAATAACAACTAGATCAAGGCGTAAGAAGATGGATTGCAATCCCATATCCCCACTCTTTCCTAGACTACAATCATCTGAGAATTGTAGTCACCCATAGAACTATCTCGGGTGAGATTGCGCAGTATGCTCTGTGTGCTGTCTCTATGTGTTGTGTTGCCTTCTGGTTTACCAAGAAGGCCGATAGTTTTAGAGGGATTTGTTTGAAGCTGTTCAGATCTGAACCTGGGTCAGCCCAAGAAGTGGTTAGAGAAGGAATAACAACCAACAATTAGTGTCAGAGTAAAAAATATTATCCACAAGTTGAACAAGCACTCCCTAGACCATGTCCAACAAAAAAATAATTGAAGGGCAGATGCTTTGGACATAGAAGCCTTGAGCCTACCTCAGGGAGCATTGAAGAAAAATAGGGGGTTAACTTTTCTACATCCCGTAAGTTCAACACATGCACCAATATCCACCAAGCATGACATGTAGAGATCACATGGACTCCATTAAAGGAACACACGAATCAAGCGAGCAAAGTAAATTAGTTACACTACAAGCCAACTCATGGGGCGATCTTTAATTATACCCTCTGCATTCGCTCCTTGGTGGGAAGATGGGATCAAGGTCTGGAAAATTCTGAGTTAACAGACCTCATATAGTGTAGAGATTCCATTTCTTGGCCAGCACACATGAGTAGCAATTGGAGAAATGAACAGGGTTTGCACCCTTAGACACAAAGTTACAGTATCTAGCTATTCGGGTAAGCATTATACCTCTCTAGGTTTTTCCCTATAACATTTATAGATCAATCCTCTATCGGTTTGTAATATATTCTTTGGTTTGGGATGGACCTTACAGTGGAATGAGAAATATGGGAAGTCCTTTGAAATTCCCTTCACATGGTGTTTTATTTATTGTGAGGTCAGTAGTTTTGGCAATTCAACCTGGGATTTGTCTTTGCACGGTAACCTAGATCATTGGAAATTTGTCGTCTAGCTTGATGGAGAACCAGTTCTAAAATTTGGAATTCATGAGTGTTTTTATGATGGTATAAGTTGGCTTTGGAGGCTTTGTCACTTTGTGTTTATCCTAAAAAATTTGCAGTTTGGTTCAGGATTATCTCTATGGGGCATGTCAAACCTATGGTGGGGGATTTCTCGGAAGGTTCTTTTCATCCTATTTGTTCAGTCTACCCTTTACTCATTTTTTTGGGCACCCTATAGTGGATATTTTAGCTGCTAGTTGGATTTTCTAGGAGATTAGGGAGATGGAAGTATGCCGTTTTTCTCTGGCTTGAAGATAAATTAGATTATACTATTTGTGTTTGAACCTCATTTCAATACCAGTTTTGTTGTTTTGCTAACATAATTTTGAGTTGGAAGATTTTCTTCCCTTTTCTCCTTAGTCCTCCTAATTTCTAAAAGGGTACACTTAGCCCCACTTTGGGCATACATGTTTATAGAGGTTTCAATGGCGCAAGGAGTGCACATCCCTAGATATGGAGTATCATGGAACCAAGATAATTTGAAGACATCCATAGACAATTGTAGAGGCATGAAGAAATATTGCAAAATAATGACATATCAATTATAACCGTTTCAAATTTTATTCATAACCCTGAAGTGCAACGACAAAAACACTATAACAAGATCACGGGCATCCTTCAAGAACACGGGGGAAAATTTTCAAGTATTGAAATGGATTGCTACAAGCTAAAGCATGTTGTTGGTTACATAAGTTAAGACTACACTTCAGATACCAACACTCAGTAGACAACAAGACAAGAAGATGACAAAGACAAAGAAGAAGACTGTAGAAAACAGTTCAATAAGACAAAAGGAACAATCCAAACTACTACTTAACCCGAGGCAAATTTGTAGTAACAAATTCTCATATGATCACAAATCTACTTTCATTTTGAATATTTTTTACAAACTTTATACTAGTCATGTTAGTATTATTACATCTATAGTAGGAATGAAAGGTTTAGATAATAGGGGGGGAATCATAAGGACGTCTTTGAGGATTTTTTTGAAACAATAAGCGTACTTTTTCTGTAATGTTTTTCCATTTTTGACCACTCATTAATAAAAATATTTCCAAGTCATAGTTAAAAAAAATGAAACATGGAACACAATATGCATTGATATTCCAAGGGGAAACATTAGTTTTTAAACAACTTACCTATTCCTTTTTAAGAATTCAAAGGATTTGCAATATCAATGTAGGAACCTTGTAACCAAATGTGGGCACTATTGCAATGGAAATGGACAATGAAAAACAATAACGAGAAATAAGCAAGAAACTACAGGGGCACCTACAAACCCACAAGTGGGTTGCACCTACGAATTTGAGTAATGGAGGAAGACTTAACCATTAAACACCAAAGACTAGTTGATTTGTATTAATAAAATGATAGAGATACATAAGAGAGAGTGAAAACTTCTATTTAAATCTATAGAGAAGAAAAAACCTTAGTAAATACCTGACTAAAGACTTAAGTCATTAGGCTCCTATTATATTAAAGTGGTATTTTTACAATTATAACACTATTACACAATCATAAGCTTGTAAAAAAAAGGGTTCATGTACATAAAGGATAATACTTAAGATGGAAGTGGTGCTTAGGTACACAACATACCCTCCTCCTTAGAAAA
Organism: Picea engelmannii; assembly: GCA_009831015.1. Classification (NCBI taxonomy): domain Eukaryota; kingdom Viridiplantae; phylum Streptophyta; class Pinopsida; order Pinales; family Pinaceae; genus Picea; species Picea engelmannii. Next base: position 54,250 of record ML822612.1, on the reverse strand, counting down.
ATATTTTCCCTCAAAGCTTTAAGTGACATGCACTTTATAATAGAGTCACTAGAATCTCGTCGAGGGTTGGCCAAATAGTATTTATCCCACACTGCAAAGGTGTCAACTAGATGACATTGGGATATCTCAACCCAGGTTCAAGTCTTGTCTAACTTGAGGTTGTGCTTGCAAGCTGTAGCAATTCTCATCCAATATTTTGCGGTGTTCCTTAACCCTTAAAAATTGGAACACAACCAAGTATACAGAGAATAAAATCATGAATTAACCATAAACAAGAGACGGTAAGATACAATATGCAAAAGTACCTGTTATCTCCCAAAATGAATCAATCAGTTTGTTCCATTTTATAGGTGATAGCATGGTTATAAATAGGGTTCTATAAAATTTTTTAGAATTTAGAAGTGTCAAAACATAGGATTTAAGATGTTATCCTAGAAATAAATCAATCCTCAAAAGGTCTTTTCAAAAAATCAAGAAAAAGCCTTTCAACAGCTAACATCTGTTTTGAAGTTGAAGTTAGCTGGTGAAAGCCTCAGGTTTCAACAGCTAAAGTGTACTCCCAGCAGCAAGTGAGCCAGTGAAAGCGTTAACATGGGTTTTTCTCCAACGACTTTAGAAATCCAAAAAGGGTATGCTAGACACACATCATACAATCATCATGGCAAGTTAATGTAAGCAAATGAGTGGTTACACCTTTTCACCACGTTCTAGCAGGATATCATGATAGATTGTGATCACGTATTTTGTGCAACAAATAGAGGAGGTTTTGATGATGTGACAAACTCTTAATCATCATTACAACCAGAGGATAAAGTACCAGATTTCTGTTGACATCAAATCAAATCATCATTTCTTATTTTAAACTCACGGTGTTTAAAAATTCTATTATGGGGTTTCATATTTCAATTGATAACACAGGGTCATTTTCACCAATGCCATCCCTTTCCTTATTAAGAAAGATTACCGTGTCAACCGTGTACAAATTAACTGGTGATTAAGTTGCAGATAAAAAGGAAGTAAGGAGGATTACTTATGAGGAAATAATTAGACAACTTAACTTTTTTTCATTCTCATCCAGAGGTTCAGAAGCATTTCTCAGACATAGGATGTATGACCTATGTAGAAAAGTTGCAGGAGGGATATCACCAGGCGATAGCAGAGAATTTTGCAAAGTCATATGATGGGAATAAAGCTACAATGGGTTCTCTGGAAATGATAGTTGATGAAGCTGCCATTGCTTCAACAACTGGCTTACCCATAACAGGTCAAAGTTGGTTTAAAACAACAGTAACCAAGAATTTGGATTTTAGATCATATCTCAAAACAGAGTTCCGAAGTATAACATGGAAGAAAAGTATCCATGTTTCTTACCATGAAGATGAATGGGAAGATCTGTTCAAAGGCATTCAACTATATGTAACCTCAGAGGGCAGGTATGACAAGTTAATGTTATATCACTTCAGACTCCTAGATCACTTCATGGGGAAGGTCCTTCTAAATTTTCCTTTCTTTCTTCATAGAAGCCTAACAAGGGTGTGTAATAGGATTAGGGCCAAACCATTCAACATCAAGAATGCCCTTTGTCATTATGACCTGATTAAAATGATAATCTTGGAAGAATTGAGACAGAGAGAAAGAACTTGGCAACACTTTGTCTTTTGGGAAGGTTTTGAGACCCAAACTCAACCTATGAATGAAAAGAAGAAAGTAGGCAAGAAGTAGCCAACTCCTCAATGTAGCTCAAGGAGAAGGAGAGCTCTCCCAAAGTCACCAGAAAAGAAAAAATCTAGCGTAAATCCCAAGAAAGCTAAAAACAAACTAGATTTTGAAACAAACTCAGAGCAATCCACAATAAAAAGGGAAAATGCTCTAAATCTGCCATACACAGATTTAGACACAGAACCAGAAAAAGATGACGAAATTCCAGCCATCAAAAGTCCAGAGCACTCCATGGAACCTGCACAGGATTTTGAAGTTTTTACTTCCAAAGATGAAGGTGAAACTTCAAGAAATAAGAAATCAAAAAAATCACAGAAGATTAAGGAAAGATTAAGGAGTTGAAAGAGATAATAGCAAAGTAGGAGATTCTAGAAAGGGTGATAAAGGCAAGATATCAATCTTTATCAGAGAATTTTGCAAAGACCAATGCAACTTTTGAGAAGCTGGCACGTGAAAGTATAAAGGATAAGAAGAAGAAGAAAAAGATCACAAAGGATTATAATAGCTTATGGTGGTTAGCTAAGCGCCTAAAGAGGAAAATAAAAAAGTTGAAGGCAAGAATTACCACACATCCAGATTTGCAGGTCCTGGCACAGGTTGCTGTAAATTTGCAGGGAGATTAATCAAATAAACAATGATTTTTTATTTTGAACACAAAAGGTTTTCCTTTTGATTAAAATAGAGTTTTCACCAGCATAGAAGGCGCAATTATAACCAATTATCTATTGAAAAGTAGAGCTTTCATTGGCTAATTAGAAAATTCTAAGGCGAAATAGCTGGTGAAACCGCAGAGAAAGAATTTTGAAGATTTGAGCTTGAATAGAGTGATTTAAAAGATAAGAGGGCATAAAAAAGATCAATCACCAAATCATGAAATATTCAGTTTCAAAGATTCATGGAGATAGAGGAGGTGAATGCTTAAATGGTCAACTAAAACTATGTTCACAGCTGTTTAAAGTTTTCAGTTTTGAAGACATGTGTCAACACATCATAGACATATCAGGGGCGCGTCATGATAAAGAACATATGTCAAAGACCTTTTGAAGACAGTTCGATTCATATCAAGTAGATTTTCAATTACCTAATTGTAATTAGTTTACACTCTGTTTTCTATATTTAGAAATCCATACCCATTTTTCAGGGATTTGAGATCTATTGTAAAGGTTATAAATACTTATCATTTTGATAAAGTAAAGGTTCGATTTTGGATACAGAAGATACTATATTGTAAACATAGTTTTCCATATGATAATAAAAATCACAGTTTTCTCTCTCTATTGATGTCAGATTCTCATCTTTCTTTCTGTACTCTTATTCAAGTTGTTTTAGCTACAAAATGACTGTCATCTCATTGGTTACCTCATAACTTAATTAATAGTTTCTTGTCATTGTTTATTAAACCCTACATTTGTATTTGGTTTATAAGCATTGTTTTCTCACCCACTTAAAAACTATCATCTGATTATTGATCCTTGAGAGCACCGGTTCATTTGATTCTCATTTTGACTGTCTGAATACCATATTGTAATTGAGTTATCCCATTGATCCACATATACAAAAATACAAAAACAAGTTTACCTTAAGTTACCAAGCATCTTTGATCCACAACCTCAAAGAGTTTCTTGGAGTGATAACAAATTGGCGCCGTTGCCAGGGAGAGGAGATTGAAGCTCATCTTTCCTGGGAGACAACATAGAGCTGATCTTTGATGTTAGACAAAGATCAGACATTACATTGGTTGTAATCATCTATCTGGCGACTCCACAAGTTCATCCTGGCTCCAAAGAAGATCCGTACCAGGGCGAATCCGCAAGAATCACCTGTCACACCAGTGCCCAACCCAGAACTAATTCTTAGAAGAGGAAGATCATTTCAAGGTCAGACTTCAAAATCAGGTACCCAAAGTAATCCTCTTTCTGATTCTAAGAAATCCATAGCAGAAAACACTGGATCTTCTTCCTCTAAGATTGTCAGTGAAAAAGCGTCTGTAACAACTGCAGAAGAATCAATTATTTCTTATGAAGTGGAAAATGTCATTATAGAAGAAGTGATAGGCTCAAATTTGGTTGAAGAATCATCTAAAACTTTAGAAATAAATCACATCTCATCATCCCTTGAGTCTTTTCACTCACAGCAGGAAGAAGACCATATAAATATTCACACTAGCCTCCTTGCTGTAGAGCATATTCTTCAAGAACTGTCTGCTAAAGGTGAAGAAAACTTGGCTGAACATCTTGCAATTTTTTATATATCCTCATACAAAACTTCTTTACCATAAGAGAGTTTTCCCATTTTAAATTAAATCCCCCAGTCCTCAGGGATCAATAAAAAGTTTATCACCTCTCTCACCAATAATCACTATGGCTGCACCTCCTCCTTTGACCAAGATGCAACAAATCCTAGTTGCTAGGTTTGCACCATTAGTATTTCCAAATCCACTATCAGCCATGTCTACAGGAGACTATCAAAAGTACATGCCCAAATTCACAGGTGAAGGTGATGTGACTGCTGAAGAACATAAAGAGCCTTTTTACAGTTATGCAGAAAACCTTAACATTGAGGAAGAAGATGTCTAGAGTGGAGTTTTTGTCCAAAGCTTAGATGGCCATGCTAGTAAGTGGTTCAAAGAACTTCTTACTGGTTCAATAGATAGCATAGAGCAATTAGATGACATGTTTTTGAAGCACTGGGGTGATAGAAGAGACTTTTTGTACTATATTATTGAATTTGGAAATCTAAAAAAAGAAAATGGTGAATCAGTCTCTGATTTCACTAAAAGGTTCAATAGGATGTATAGTAAAATACCAGCTGAGATAAAGCCCACAGATGCCTCTTCCAAAATCACATATGCAAATTCATTTGATTCAAAATTCTGTCTGTTGTTGAGAGAAAGAAGGTCACCTACACTATCTTTGATGCAAGATTCTGCCCTTGAAGTGGAATCAAATATATTGGCTGCTCATAAGTTAAAGGGAAACACTAATAGAAGAAAGCCTAGAGATGAAGCTTCTTCTTCATCCAATACTAATCCAAAATTAGACAAGATGGCTAAAATGTTAGAGACTTTAACTTCTGAGATGTCTAAACTTAAAATTGAAAACAAATAGCCTCTCAAGGGAAGGGGTACTTATGATTATACACACATAAATTCTAATCAGAATCCCAACAACTTCAGGAGAAATAATCAGCAAGTGTAGATTTTGCAAGAGAGAGAAATCCTATTGAGGATCAAAAGTTAAAGGCTCCTCTTCAAAATATTGTGATGGACGAAGATGAAGATGATTTTCATGAAGATGAAGAGGATAATATTCATTGCGTTGGAGATGATATAGGGAAATCTTATCTGACACAACATGACTATAAAGAGGCATTAATGACGAAACAGATAGATGAAAATTCTGCTGATAACAGTCTTTTTCAAATGGAAGAGAAGAACAAATATAATCTCAGATCTAAGTCTAACACTGCCCAACAGAGTGGACCAGCTCCTCCTAAGAATATTGCTACCCCTGTCAAGCAAAAGGATCAGATACCAGAGAATCAACAGGCAACCTCTTCAAATGAGAATACACCAGCTCCTCCAAAGAAGATTGTTGCTCCTGCCAAGCAACAAATTCAAAAAAATCAGACCCCTAACGACCAAAAAAGTGTTTTGAAAGCTCCTTCAAATGAGGTAATTTTTTTTGATAAAACCTCTTATTCTTTCAATTTTGAGGCTGGAATATATAAAATCAAAATCCCCATCCCTTTAGTTGAGTTAATGAAAAATGAAGCATTCAAGAAAGATATCCTCAAAACTCTTGACCCCAAGTCTATATCCCCCTCTGCTGATATTCTTAATATATATGATGACAAGCCAACCATTGTTCTAGGCCAAATGATAAAAGATAGATATGAAAGTTGTCCACCTTTTACATCTCTTTGAACATTCATGACAAAACACTACATAATTACCTGTTAGAATCTGGAGCCTCTCACAACTTAATGCCAAAGGAAGTTATGGATGAGCTTGGATTAGAAATTAAGGCTTACCATGATATTTTATCATTTGACTCTCAAAAAGTTAAATGTCTTGGAATGATCAAGGATTTGGCTATAACTCTGACCCAGACATCTATGAAAACTATGGTTATGGATGTGGTAGTAGCAGATATCTCGCCCAAATTTGGATGTTTGTTATCAAAATCATGGATGAAGAGGTTAGGGGGAACTCTTCAAATGGATCTCTCATATGCTACTATCCCTATGTTTGGAGGAGTAAACAAAAGACTATATAGAGAGTCACAACTTGCCTACGTCATCAGTGATGAACAAAATCCAACCAATCATCCTATTTACTTTGTTGACAAAGGTATGGGATCTTGCATATTACAAATTGATGATTCATTATCAGATTCGTTGTTTCTTAGGAAGCCTGCAGTTCAGTCCACAGAAGTAGTAGAAGATGACCTTTGGACCATGTTCTTTGATGGCGCTTGTACTAAAGAATCAACAGGAGCAGGGGTGGTATTCATTTCTCCTTCAAAAGAAACCACTCACTTGTCCTTTAAACTTGATTTTAAAGTGACTAACAACATTGCAGAATATGAGGCATTACTCTTGGGTCTAAATGTAGCTAAAGATACGAGGATTAAGAATTTGCAGGTATTTGGAGATGCAGATCTGATAATCCAACAGGTAAATAAGTCCTATCAAGCAAAACATGTCAGGTTAAAAGCCTATAGAGATGAAGTTTTGACAATGATTCATGCTTTTACAGATTTCAAGATTACTTATGTTCCTAGAGCCATGAATGAACTAGCTAATTCATTGGTTGTTTTAGCCTGCTCTTTCATACCTCCATTACCTCCTAAATTAAACTATGAAGTCCAAGTAAAGTATAGGCCATCACTCCCTGATAATGTAAAATTTTGGAAGTTTTTTGAAGATGATGTTGAACTCACCAGATTCCTTGCAGTAATGGGTGAGTTTGCAGATTTACAGCTTGATTTGGAAAATGAACATGATGAAGAAGCTGAGAAGCCAAAGCTCAGAAGTAAAATTGGAGCACATGAAATTGTTCAATTGTCCACTAACAAAATTCCTAAAGGATTGGTCCCTTTAGAAAAGATTTTTGATAATAATGATGTGGCTGTCAAATTCGAAAAGAAGGAAGAGGACTCAAATATCTTTCAGTTTAATGTGGCCAGTGAACAAGATCCTAAATATGTCAACTTAGCTTCTCATTTGTCTGAAGAACAAAAGGCTGATTATGGTGAGTTGTTAAAAGAATTTGTTGATATCTTTGCTTGAAAATATGGTGACTTGAAAACATTCAACACTGAGATAATTCAACACAAGATTCCTTTAAACAAAGATACTAAACCATTTAGGCAGAAGCTTAGATCTTTCAGTCCTATGTTGCTGCCTACCATGGAAAAAGAGATCAAGAAATTATTGGATGCTAAAATTATTATACCTCTTAGATACTCAGATTGGATTGCTAATCTTTTACCTGTCATAAATAAAAATGGAGAGATCAAACTCTGTGTGGATTTCATAAATTTAAACAAGTGTTCTAGGAAAGACAACTACCCGCTGCCCAAGATGGAACACATTTTACAGAAGGTGTCAGGGTCAAGTGTGATGTCCTTTATTGATGGATTCTCCGGATACAATCAGATTGATGTCCATCCAGATGACAGAGAAAAGACTACCTTTACCACTCCATGGGGCACTTTCATGTATGAAAAGATGCCTTTCAGACTGATGAATGTTGGAGCTAGTTTCGAGAGAGCAATGGACATTGCATTTGTTGGAGAGAAAGACATTTTTTTTTTGATATATCTTGATGACATAACTGTTTTTTCAAGTAGCCATGAAGATCATTTACAACACTTGAGGAAGGCATTCCTAAAATGCAGAAGGTATTGCATTTCTCTTAATCTTAAGAAATCTAATTTTGCACTTAAAGAAGGGAAATTGCTTGCACATATTGTTTCAGCTGATGGGGTAAGGATTGATCCAAAAAGAGTAGAAGCCATTAAAAATTTGTGTCTTCCTAGATCAAAAAAGGATATTTAGTCTTTCCTTGGAAATATAAACTTTATCAGGAGGTTTATAACAAACTTTGCAGAGCTTACCAAACACATCACTTGTATGTTAAGAAAGAATTCTGAAGTTAGGTGGACTGATGAATCTAAACATTCTTTCAATGCTATCAAAGAAGCTATCATGACAGCCCCTGTTTTAATCAGTCCTAACTTTGACAAAGAGTTTTACATATTCTCATTTTCTTCAAAAGATACAATTGCAGCTGTACTATTGCAGAAAAATGTTGATGGTCAGGAGCAACCAGTTGGCTTCTTCAGTAAAGTCTTGAGAGATGCTAAAGTAAAGTACGAACCATTGGAAAAACAAACATATGCACTCATCAAATCATTAAAATCTTTCAGGATTTACATTATTCAAGCCAAGGTAAAAGCCTATGTACCTTCAAGCTCTATTAAAGATGTGCTTATACAACCTAACATAGATGGAAAAAGGAGTAAGTGGATAGCAAAGTTAATTGAATTTGATGTAGAGATCAAGCCGGTAAAGCTTGTGAAAGGTCAAGGACTTGCCAAGCTCCTGGTAGAAGGAAATTGTAAGTTGCATGAGATGAATTTTGTGGGTATAAATGCAGAGAACATTCAGGTTTCAGAAGACAGAGGTAGTGATAATTTGCAGATTTCTTCTCACCTAGATGACTGTGAATGGTACAGTCACATCATTTGTTTTCTGCAGAATTTATCAATTCCTTCAGATTTGACAAAAACACAAGGGAGAGATTTAAAGCTTAAGGCCATAAATTTCTGCATTAATGACAGGATTTTGTTTTGGAAAAATCCAACAGGGATACTCTTGAGGTGCATAAACCAAGAGGAATCAGCTAAAATCATGACTGAATTTCATAATAGTGAGTGTGGAGGACATCATTATTGGAAGACTACTGCTCATAAAATTCTGAGAGTTGGTTACTATTGGCCATCTTTATTTTCAGATGTGTGTAAATTTGTGAAAACATGTGACAAGTGCCAAAGGTTTGCAGGCAAACAACAACTAAAATCTCTTCCCCTCAAACCTGTTGTGGTCACGGGTCCTTTTCAGCAATGGGGTTTGGACTTCATAGGTAAGATTCATCCACCTTCTAGCAATCAACATAGATGGATGCTTGTTGCTACAGATTATTTTACCAAATGGATTGAGGCCATTCCTACAAGAAAGGCCAATCACACTACCATCATTAATTTTCTGCAAGAAAACATATTCTCCAGATTTGGCTGCCCTAAGAGAATAGTCACAGATAATGCTGCTGCATTTAATGATAAACATTTGGTAAAATTATGTGAAGAGATGGGAATTCAGCTAGTACATTCTACTTCTTACTATCCATGGGGAAATGGCTTAGCTAAATCATCAAATAAGAGTTTAGTTAGAATCATAAAGAAGCTGCTTGAAAAAAATATCAAGGGCTGGGATTCCAAGTTAAAATTTTCTTTATGGGCTGACAGAGTTACAAATAAAAAGTCAATTGGTACATCCCCCTTCTAGTTAGTATATGGTACTGAAGCCATCTTCCCTGTTCAACTTGCACTGCCAGTTGCAAAATTTTTACAAGAAGCTGACTCTGAGCCAAATGATCTAACTAGGAGGATCCACAATTTGGTAAAGCTGCAACAAGACAGAGAACAACTTCTGGAAAAAATAGAGTTGCACCAACAAAAGATGAAAGAAATTTTTGACAGAAAAGTTAAGGCAGATATTTTCAAGGCAGGAGATCTGGTTTTGAAATGGGATGCAGCAAGGCAGGAAAAGGGAAAACATGGCAAGTTTGATGCACTCTGGACAGGTCCATTTGTCATAGCATCAGCTCAGCAAAACAATACTTTTGTCCTCCAAGATCTTGCAGGTGAAGAAGTATCAGGTGGCCCATTCAATGGGCGGTTTTTGAAACTCTACTTTTCATGAGGCTTTCCTTAAAGCCTGCTTATTTGTACATATATTTTTTTTTCCAGTTTTTGTTTTTGTTTTGTTTCATCAATAACTCCATGCCCAATGAAATAATAAGTAAAATCAGTTTTGAATTTAAGCTGTAATAAGGCTACTGAGTCAAACTAGGTTCTTGGAAACCTCACAGGGAGCTCTCCATCCTAGCTGGAGCCAAATGTTATCTCCCAAAATGAATCAGTCAGTTCGTTCCATTTTGTAGGTGATAGCATGGTTATAAATAGGGTTCTATAATTTTTTTTAGAATTTATAAGTGTCAAAACATAGGATTTAAGATGTTATCCTAGAAATAAATCGATCCTCAAAAGGTCTTTTCAAAAAATCAAGAAAAAACCTTTCAACAACTAACATCTGTTTTGAAGTTGAAGTTAGCTGGTGAAAGCCTCAGGTTTCAATGGCTAAAGTATACTCCTAGCAGCAAGCGAGATGGTGAAAGTGTTAACACAGGTTTTTCTCCAACGACTTTAGAAATCCAAAAAGGGTATGCTAGACACACGACATACGATCATCATGGCAAGTTAATGGAAGCAAATGAGTGGTTACACCTTTTCACCACGTTCTAGCAGGATATCATGATAGATTGTGATAACGTATTTTGTGCAGCAAATAAAGGAGGGTTTGATGATGTAACGAACTCTTAATCATCATTACAACCAGAGGATAAAGTACCAGATTTTTGTTGACATCAAATCAAATCATCATTTCTTATTTCAAACTCACGGTGTTTAAAAATTCTATTATGGGGTTTCATATTTCAATTGATAACACATGGTCATTTTCACCAGTGCCATCCCTTTCCTTATTAATAAATATTACTGTGTCAACCGTGTACAAATTAACTGGTGATTAAGTTGCAGATGGCAAGGAAGCAAGGAAAACTACTTCTGAGGAAAGAATTAGACAACTTATCTTTTTTGTATTCTCATCCATAGGTTCATAATCGTTTCTCAGATGCAAGATGTATGACCTATGTAGAAAAGTTGTAGGAGGGCTATCACCAGGCGATAGCAGAGGCTTTTGCAAAGTCATACGATGGGAAGGAAGCTACAGTGGGTTCTCTGGAATTGATAGTTGATGAAGCTGCCATCGCTTCAACAACTGGCTTACCCAGAACAGGTTCAAAGTTGGTTTAAAACAATAGTAACCAAGAATTTGGATTTTAGATCATTACTCAAAACAGAGTTCCGAAATATAACCTAGAAGAAAAGTATCCCTGTTTCTTACCTTGAAGATGAATGGGAAGATCTGTTCAAAGGCATTCAACTATATGTAACCTCAGAGGGCAGGTATGACAAGTTAATTTTATATCAGTTCAGACTCCTAGATCACTTCACGGGGAAGGTCCTTATAAATTTGCGTTTCTTTCTTCATAGAAGCCTAACAAAGGTGTGTAATAGGATCAGGGCCAAACCATTTAGCATCAAGAATGCCCTTTGTCATTATGGCCTGATTAAAATGATAATCTTGGAAGAATTGAGACAAAGAGAAAGAACTTGGCAACACTTTGTCTTTTGGGAAGGTTTTGAGACCCAAAATCAACCTATGAATGAAAAGAAGAAAGTAGGCAAGAAGCAACCAACTCCTCAAAGTAGCTCAAGGAGAAGGAGAGCTCTCCCAAAGTCACCAGAAAAGAAAAAATCTAGCGTAAAGCCCAAGAAAGCTAAAAATAAACTAGATTTTGAAACAAACTCAGAGATATCCACAGTAAAAAGGGCAAATGCTCTAAATCTTCCATACACAGATTCAGACACAGAACCAAAAAAAGATGACGAAATTCCAGCCATGAAAAGTCCAGAGCACTCCATGGAACTTGCACAGGATTTTGAAGTTTTTACTTCCAAAGATGAAGGTTGAACTTCAAGAAATAAGAAATCAAAGAAATCACAAAAGATTAAGGAGATGAAAGAGATAATAGCACAACAAGAGATTCTAGAATGGGTGATAAAGGTAAGATATAAAACTTTATTAGAGAATTTTGCAAAGACCAATGCAGCTTTTGAGAAGCTGGCACATGAAAGTATAAAGGATAAGAAGAAGAAGAAAAATATCACAAAGGATTATAATAGCTTATGGTGGTTATCTAAGCGCCTAAAGAGGAAAATCAAAAAGTTGAAGGCAATAATTACCACACATCCATATTTACAGGTCTTGGCATAGGTTGTTGTAAATTTGCAGGGATATTAATCAAATAAACAATGATTTTTTATTTTGAACACGAAAGGTTTTCTTTTTGGTTAAAACAAAGTTTTCACCAGCACAGAAGGCGCAATTATAACCAATTAGCTGTTGAAAATCAAAGCTTTCATCGGCTAATTAGCAAATTCTAAGGTGAAATAGCTGGTGAAACCGCAGAGAAAGAATTTTGAAGATTTGAGCTCGAACAGAGTGATTTTAGGGTGATTTAAAAGATAAGAGGGCATAAAAAAGATCAATCACCAAATCATGAAATATTCAGTTTCAAAGATTCGTGGAGATATAGGAGGTGAATGCTTAAATGGTCAACTAAATCTATGTTCACAGTCGTTTAAAGTTTTCAGTTTTGAAGACAAGTGTCAACACATCAGAGACATATCAGAGGTGCGTCATGATAAAGACCAGATGTCAAAGACCTTTTGAAGACAGTTCGATTCATATCAAGTAGATTTTCAATTACCTAATTGTAATTAGTTTACACTCTGTTTTCTATATTTAGAAATCCAGATCCATTTTCAGGGATCTGAGATCTATTGTAAAGGTTATAAATACTTATCATTTTGATAAAGTAAAGGTTCGATTTTGGATACAAAAGATATTATATTGTAAACAGAGTTTTCCATATGATAATAAAAATCACAGTTTTCTCTCTCTATTGATGTCAGATTCTCATCTTTCCTTCTGTACTCTTATTCAAGTTGTTTTAGCTACAGAATGACTATCATCTCATTGGTTAGCTCATAACTTGATTAATAGTTGCTTGTCATTGTTTATTAAACCCTACATTTGTATTTGGTTTATAAGAATTGTTTTCTCACCCACTTAAAAACTATCATCTGATTATTGATCCTTGAGAGAACTGGTTCATTTGATTCTCATTTTGACTACCTGAATACCATACTGTAATTGAGTTATCCCATTGATCCACACATACAAAAATACAAAAACAAGTTTACCTTAAGTTACCAAGCATCTTTGATCCACAACCTCAAAGAGTTTATTGGAGTGATAACAATACCATTGCCTATTGATAATGTGAAGATGAATACAATGTTCACTTTCCTCTTAAGGTGGGGTGACCTTCCACCGAGCTGAGCTCCAAATACACAACATGAGACAAATATTCTATAGTCTCCTATCTCTATAAATAGCTTTTACATAACAAAAACCCCAACTACTTGTGGTCCTGTCACTAAGTGGTACCAATTACCCAATGGGCCTTATAAAGTGGACCCTTTTATGTTGAATAACTACCCACTACTATCTAATGGAACTTATTAAAAGAGGATGCTTGCATACAACAATTAACTAACTAATATGTAGACTAAAGTATGGAGGTTAGGGTAGGACCCTAATATACCATCCTTCTTAAAAAACAATGTTTTCTTCAAGGCTAAAGATGAGGAAATTATTTTAGGATCGTGGTTGGTTCCCATGTGGCATCTTCAGGTGTCATGTATTTCCACTGGATCAATACTTCATTGATCTTGCGTTGGAATAATTGACACTCTCAAGTATTCAACACCACTATCAGTTGGAGCCAAATGGAGCCCTCTTCATCAAATTATAGTGGGTTGGTTTGCACCATGCACTTAAATCCCATTACCTTTTTTAGATAGGACACATGAAATACTAGATGAATCTTGGAGTGGGTTGGAAGAGCCAGTTTATAGTCCACTTGTTCAATGCGATGGATGATCTCATAAGGTCTACAAAACTTGGGTTCTAAGTTATGAGGTGTTTTGTCTTTGAGTTATGTTTGTTTATAGGGCTAAAGTCGAAGAAACACATGATCCCTTGCTGCAAAAGACTGTTTTGAGCGATGCTTGTCTACCCATTGCTTCATTCTATTTTAAACCATAACCAAATTGTCCTTTAGTATGCAGAGAACACCTTCTCTAGTGTGGAGGATGCGATCCACTGCCCAAACCTTAGAATTTCCTGATAATTATGAATTGACTGATAATGGTTTTTGGCCATAAACTGCTTCATATGGGGTCATTTTGATAGCTCCATGATAAGAGGTATTATAAAACCATCATGTGAGAGGAAGCCACTATGCACATTGGTGTGGTTTTTTGGAGGCAAAGCATTTCAAATAGGTTTCCAATCACTTGTTGACCACATGAGTTTGACCATCTATTTGAGAGTGATATGCAATGTTAATTTTAAGTTGGGTACCCTAGAGTTTAAAAAGTTCCTACCAAAATTTGCTAGTGAAGGTATGGTCCTAAACCAAGACAATGGAGGTGGACATGTCATGTAATTTAAAAATATAACTGAGAAAGACTTGGGCAACTAAGGAGGGGGGAAATGGGCATGGTAGGGCACAAAAAAGAATAGATTTAAAGAGATGGTCGACTACCACCATGATAAAAAAAAATTCATGCCCTTGGAGGTCCCACTATAAAATCCATAGAGATGTTGACCCATATGTGTGTTGGGATCAGTAGCAATTGCAGTGCCCCTAGTGTATTTGTTGTCTCCCCTTTGTTTCTTTAGAAAGTGTCACATGTGGCCACAAAATATTGTATATCATTTTTTGTCGTCTCCCAAAAGAGTAAGCACTTAGTTATTTCATATGTTTTATGAAATCTAGAATGACCTACTATAGGTGATGAATGAAATCCCTCCAAGATTCTTTGTGATGAATGAATAATTCTTTACTATAACAATGTGCTCTTTATATTGCAATGTATCTAGTTTCCATGTATACCCTTTAGGAGGATTGGGATCTTCATAAATCCAGTGCATGAGTTGGATGATAACGTCATTTTCCAATCATTCTTGATGGGCTCCCTCAAGCCAATGTAGAATTGGTAAAGATAAGGCGAAAAGGGATCCATGCTCCTCAAATTGTTAAGATAAGGAATCAATTGCCACATCTTCTTTACCTTTCTTATAGATAATCTCATAGTCATACTCTAATAGCTTGGTGGCCCACTTATGTTGTTTTGGCGAGGATAAAATTTGTTCAAGAAAGCATTGCAAAGTATGATCATCAATTTTGATCTGGAAATGTCGTTCGATGAGGTATCAGTGCCAAGTCTCTATTGCATGCAAGATGACCAATATCTCTTTTTCACGTGTGGATTTACCCAAATTCTAGTCACATAACTACTTACTCGTGAATGCTAAAAGGTGTCCTTCTTACATTAGTACTAATCCAAGACGTTTGCTTGAGGCATCACATTCCAAGACAAAAGCCTTAGTAAAATCCGGGACAAATAACATTGGGGTTGTACACATGGCATCTTTTAAAGTGGAGAAGGTCTATTCTACAACGACCTCATTCTAAGCAAAGGAATTATTTTTTAGTAGTGAGGTTAAAGGAGTTGCAATTTTTCCATAATTTTTTCGCAAACTTCCTATAGTACCTTGTAAGTATTAAGAGTCCATGCAAGTTCTTCAAGGTTTTGGGATGGGGCTAATCTTGCATAGCTACAAATTTCTTGGGATCAACTCGTGCTCCCTCCTAGCTTATAATGTGACCCAAGTATTCAACCTATGAATCCCCAAAAGCACACTTGGAGCATTTGACAAATAGTTGGTGGTCTTGTAGGAGTTGCAAGGATCTATCAATGTGTTCTATGTGGTGTTCCCATGTGTGGCTATAGATCAAAATATCATCAAAGAATACTAGGACAAAATCGCAGAGGAATGGTCGAAAGATATTGTTCACGAGGATTTGGAATGTTGAAGGAGCATTGCAAAGGCCAAAAGGTATCATGAGAAACTCATAATGACGTTCATGTGTATGAAAAGTAGTCTTAGGGATGTTTACCTCTTCCATCCCGATCTAGTGGTAGCTAGAATGAAGGTCAAGTTTAGTGAAAAACTTGGCTCCATTAATTTCATCCAAAATTTCATCAATAACATGGATATGAAATTTGTCCTTAATAGGAAACTCATTGAGGGCCTAGAAATAATGACACATGTGCCAAGTACCTTCCTTCTTTAATACCATGACCACTATGGATCAATAAGGTTTAGTGTTGGGACATATGACTCATGTGTCCAACAATTCCTTGATGATATTTTCAATTTCATTTTTTTGTGCAAATAGGTGCCTATAAGGACACACATTGGATGGTTGAATTCCTAGAACCAACATAGATCCATATTAAACCCATATCTATCAAGCACCGAGAGGGATCAAATTTCTTAATGTGTAAATTTTAATTTATATGTTGTTATCTAAATATGTACGTACATGCTTATTTATTTATTTTTATTATTAGTTTTTAATGTAACGTTATCTAATCTAACAAACGCTAATGTGACAACATCTCCCCCATATTGGGCTATAGAGAACCTCACTACTCTCGATGCAATGAGGGGAATACTATGGTGATGCTCCCCACATGAAGGTGATAAGCTTCGTGGCATTTCAAAGACCTGTTGATGCTTAGAGAGAACCAAATGAAAATCAACGTGAATCTTCGGTGTTGTGGTGTCAACTACATGTATGGAATTGAATTGCACAAAAAACACCATAGTGGCCTTTCTTCAACAAATTATCCATACAATGAGAGGTTATAATTTCAGGGGAACTTGATGTAAGCCCCTTGAAGGTATGTTTCTACCCTTATTGCATGAATCTGTACAATGCTTTGAAATCCATGGTGATTGGTCCCAAGGTGCATAACCATTATGCCCCAAGAACTATATCAAAACCACCCATTTAAATGGTAAAAATTTGAGTTTTGATATGATACTCACCCATTTGTAGTTTCACATCTTCACATTTGCCCCCACATTTCATTGTGCCCCCATTGGTGATCATAATTTGAAAATTAGATATGGGGCATACATAACAATGGGTGTCTTCTGCTGCTGATCCAGATTTATTTTCAGAACGAAATGAAAGCATAGAAATTACAATGAAATAATCTTGAAAATGGTCAGAAACAGAGAAATACAACAATACTTGATTTCTATTAATGAAAGAATTGTAAAGAGACTGTAAAAATACATAGTGCAAGACTCGCTAAAATGGTGGCAACTTTATCTCTGAGAAGAGATGTGACAACTACTCTCATTCGCAAGAGGATGATTACAATGAGGCTATGCAGGCCTTTCTTTTATGATAAACGGGAATGCCAAAAACCTAGATATCCAAAAAGTTAACCCTAGGAGATGAAATTCCAAAAGTCACGTGGGCCTCGTTTGGGTAAGTTAGTACATTAACTTCCCGAGGTCGTAAATTTTGCATACAATCTCCATTTTAGGCATGTGATAGCCCGTTGGAAAGATCTTTTCGAGAACTACGGATTACGCCATCAAAATTTGACTCCATCTATAGTTTGATTGTGGCGAGCCAAATAAATACTATTTAGGGGCCCAAAACGGCCTTGGAAGTATAACAAGATGTGATGACATGAAAACATACAAAATAATCCAGTTGGATTAGGTGGGAGGCCACCAATATCCACTAGGAAGATGTGTAGGTCTTCAGACAATCCTAGAAGTGTAGAAACCACAATTATAAAGAAGTACAAAAGAACGTGTTGTACTAAAAAATGACAAGAGGGGCCAATTAGAACAGGTGGGTGGCCACCAATATCCACCTGGATCAATTCTCCCCCCTTAGGAAGTAATGGTCTCCATTGCGTTGAATGCCCACAGAAGAGGGGAAAGCATTTCCTGAATCTGAATCTTGGTGAGATGCATGCCTTGTTGGAGAAGTTGTTCTTCTTGGTTTGTGGAAGACTATCACAAACCTGTTGTTGGAGGGGTTGAATCTGTTCCACCAACCTGTTGTCTCTAGTTTGGATGGGGAATTGTGTAGGCACCATTGTAGCTAAAGAAACAATATGCTCTGTCTCTTCGACAATCTGTTTTTGATGGATAGAAGGTGTTGAGGCTACATTGGTTGTAGTGGTCTTTTGTAGATCCTTTGAACAGATTGTGAAGAGGATGAATTTTGCAGTATGAGAGATTGCCTTGCGGTGCTTTTTTGGTGGAGCAGTAGTTAGAACTACCTCTGGTATCCTGTAGAGCTGACCTCCAAGAGTAATAATGAAACTACGGGGTCTAGAATCATAGAAGACATGACGTTTCCACATATATGGTTGGACCAAAACAACATCACATAAATCAATAGGGGAAATATCACACACTACTTCATCCTTTAAGGGATGGATTCCATAAGATAGGTGACACTACTGGCTGACGTGAAGATCTCGTCCCTGGTAAAGCCACCCGATGTTGCATGGATACGGGTGTGGTGTTGTCGAAAATCCCAACTGTTTGATGACCTTATTTGAGATGAGGTTCTTCTAATTGTCATTATCTACAATTAAATGCAATGGGGTCCCCTTCACTCAGATATGTGAATGGAAGAGGCACTCCCCCTCTTCAGGATGTACTGGTTCTTCTAGCTGAATTGTTGTGGTCGTGACAATAGCGGTGGGGTCTATGTCGATGACCTGTCTATTTTCAATATTTTCTGGATCGGATTCCGAATCCAGGTTCGGTTCCGTGTATTTGAATTCGTCCATCAATAACTATTTCGAGCGACATTCATCAGTGTTGTGCCAGGGGTTTTTATGGAAGTCACACCACTTCCCAGTGTCATTATTCATCTTTACTTTACCCTTTTTGTCCCGTGTCTTGGACTGGTTGTCTAGAGGTTGTTGGTTAGGGCCGTCTTTACCATGCTTTAGTTGTTGCATATTTGCAGACCTGAATTCCCATTTGTTTTGGTGCCTAAATTTCTGCTTGATTTTGACAACATATCGATAGGCAACTCCCAATGATAAGATGTTTAGGAAATC
This sequence comes from Picea engelmannii, assembly GCA_009831015.1. Classification (NCBI taxonomy): domain Eukaryota; kingdom Viridiplantae; phylum Streptophyta; class Pinopsida; order Pinales; family Pinaceae; genus Picea; species Picea engelmannii. Next base: position 35,531 of record ML822612.1, on the reverse strand, counting down.
CATTTCGGTTTGGATGTACCTATGAAGAGCCCCACATTATTCTAGAACAAGATTTCTCTTTGAGTCTTTGATACCCAACCTGGTGTGCAAGTTATGGAAAGTACTTGTGAACTTCGACATTGTTTGGCTCTTCTCTTGCCGCAGTGTGGTCCATCTCATGTACTAGTCTTCATAGTTATCAACATGATAGTACTGTTCTTTGACCGCATCCAAAAAAAAATCCCAAGTGGGCTTGACCCCATATATTCCAGATTCCTCTGTGAAACTTTGCTCCTAGTAAGTTTCCGACCAATGTTTGACATGGGGGAGCGCCTTGAGGAGTGCGAAGGTGATCTTTTCCCTATCAGAAAAGTTTTGAGCAGAGAAATAACCTTCTAATAGATTTAACCATTTTTCTAGGGAATCCACATCTGTCTAACCTTCAAATATTGAAATATCAAAATTAACTTGTACCTTGAAGGGAGAGGTTCCTCCAAAATTCTCGCTTGATGAAGATGTGCCTATTGCTATCAGCAGGTGTTGAAGAACATATGCAAAATTCTCCATCATTTCTTTCCTCTGTCGCGCGAGATATTGCTCAAGCAACATGTTAATAGAATCTTTTGCTTCACCATCTTTATTTTTTTTCTCCATCGAGGGTTTCTTGGGCATGTGAGAGTGATTTTCCTGAAGAGAGACAAACTTGAGGCCCAACTGGATATACTCAGACCTCGTTGGGGACATGCGCTGAAAAACGATCAAGAGCAACCTGCTCTGATACCACTGATTTGGATTTATTTTCGGAACAAAATGAAAACAAAGAAATTATAATGAAAAACTCATGAAAATTGCCAGAAACAGAGAAATACAACAATACTTGATATATATTAATGAAATAATTGTAAAGAGACTGTAAAAATATAGAGTGCAAGACTTGCTAGAATGGTGGCAACTTTATCTCTGAGAAGAGATGTGACGACTACGTTCATTTGCAAGAGGATGATTACAATGAGGCTCTGAAAGCATTTTTTTATGATAAACAGGATTGCCAAAACCCTAGACATCCAAAACCTAACCCTAGGAGATGAAATGCCAAAAGTCATGTGGGCCTCGTTTGGGCAAGTTAGTACATTAACTTCCCGACGTCGTAAAATTTTCATATGATCTTCGTTTTAGGCGTGTGATAGCCCGTTGAAAAGGTCTTTTCGCGACCTATGAATTACGCCATAAAACTTTGAATCCATCTATAGTTTGACTATGGAAAGCCAAAAATACACTATTTAGGGGACCAAAACGGCCCTGGAAGTACAACAAGATGTGCTGACATGAAAACATACAAAATAATTCAGTTGGATTAGGTGGGAGGCCACCAATATCCACCTGGAAGATGTGTAGGGCTTCATTCAGACCCATAAGTGTAGAATCCACAATTACAAAGAAGTACAGAACAATGTGTTGTACGAAAAATTGACAAGAGGATCTAGTTATAATAGATGGGTGGCCACTAATATCCCCCTGGATCAACCGCTCTCCTATGGATAAAATTGTGGGTGTTTCCAATATCAATCAACACAATCACTTTGTGGTGCTTGATGTAACCAATTAATTTCAATGTTTGGGGTGTCAAGAAACTTTATAGGGCACAAAGATAAATTTGGGGTTCCTCAATGGGAGCTTACAAGGGCGATTCATCTTCCATGGGTGGAGTGGCGTCTTCAAAGCTTGTTTAGGAGTATCTTCAACATTAATTTCCTCCGAATAGTCATTTGGAGATACATCCATTTAAAATAACTTATGTTCTTTACATTTTTTCCCTTTGAAATATCTCTCATCGTAATTATAACAAAAATAGAGGAGTTGATGTTCTACCATCTCTTCGGGAGATAACTTATGGATGTGAACTGGTTGTGAGTTTGATTATATGGGGGTAGTTTCTAAAAGGGGGTTATGGTGAATAAAGGTTACTTGGCTTGTGCATTCATCACAATCTCAACTTCTTTTTCTCTGTCACAATTTTCCAACCATGTTTGTGGGTGTTGCATCATGACATTTTCTTTAATTGTGTCCTTGAGACACTTGATGAAGCATTCTTTAAAAAATATGTCAGATTAGACCTATGTGCATATTGCGAGTTGTTAAAAGGAAAAAATGTAGTCCACAACAATGTTTGTTTAACATAATTTTATTAAGTGTCCCAAATGGTGAATGACATGCTCAAAAGAAGCATAAAATATTTGCACAAATTAGGTCCAAGAAATGTAACCTTATAAACCTTCCTATACCATTTCCACCACTACCAATGTTCAACATCCAAGTATAAGACCCCCAAGTGTAGTTTGTATAGGTCATCAATAATGCCATGGAGAGAGAAATAGTGTTTCATTTGGGTAACCCACCCTAAGGGGTCCGATCCATCAAATTTGTTCATGTCAACCTTTGGAAAACAGAGCCATGAATTATTATTTTGAAAGTGTGGATCATGATTACCTGAAAAATGGGTGCTTATTGTACTTCTAGTGAGGAAAAATCCTCTTTGGTTGGATCAATGTGTGGATCACCTACATGGACACCCAAGAAAGCCCCTAATGTTAACAATATGCTATGTTGTGTTGTCATAGTTTTGTCCACCCTTTTGGGTGAAGTCTCAATGGAAGTCACTCTATATTCTAGTTGTCTACTCTAAGAGAGTTGGGGTTGTGGTTGGTTCTAAGTTGGTGGCTCCTGTTGTTGATTCTTTGAGTTGGCCATGTTGTAGGTTTGAACCATGGGACCACCAAGGACTCTGTGGAAGTGCTATTTTCCACTTATGTAATTGCAACCTATAGCCTAGAAGGAGTCTTTTCAGATATACCCCAAATCATTGTATTGTCATGTCCACCTGAGAAGGATTATTTAAGGGGTTCACCTCTGTGATCAACACGATGCAAGGAATATTTTGAGATAGCTCTCCCAAAATAGTTTTCTTTCTTTTTTCCCAAAGCTATCTTAGTTGATTATTGATGCAGTGACAAAATATTCAAATTCCTTATGGATTCAAATATATAGGAATTTCTTTGGCTAACTACATAATTTAAGGTTTGTAGGGTCTTGGAGATAGATAAGTGTCGGGTATTATAGCTCTCTGATATACTTGCAGGGTCCAACAAAGGTACTTAACCTACTATCTCAGGACACTGACTAAGGAAGCTCAATTGTGCCCTTAGCCATATAACCTAACTACCAATGTACTAGAGAGTGATGTCCCCAAGTGTTATTCTTAGTGTAGTGTAGCAACAAGACGCTTGAATGGTTGATCTAGGTCGGTTTCAAATATACTTAGGGGAATTCCAATATATATGATGGTATGTGGAAGTGATATTTTGTATCTAGGTGTTTTTTGATGCGATACTACTCAAAGGAGTACTGACATGGGTTACAAAGGTTTCAAACAATATGATTCCAGTTGTATTTCCTGCATGTATTCTTCCCCAACCATAGTTTTACCCATTGAACAATATATCATTGTGTTATTTAAAGACGTCGAAAAACATCTCTAGCCTTAAAAAATTCTACTAAAATCAGAGGTGTGATGGCTCAAGAAAGAGATATGATACCACTTGTGGTGTTCCTTAACCCTTGAAAATTGGAACACAACCGAGTATACAGACAATAAAATTGCAGATTAACTAGAAACAAGAGACAATAAGACAACATATGTAAAAGCACCCTTATATATTGATAATGCAAAGAAGAATACGATGCTCGCTTGCCTATTAAGGTGGGGCGACCTTCCACTAAGCTGAGTTGATCTGTAAACTTCCATGGATAATCCACTAGATAGTTCATAACAACAAATCTAATAAAATACTGAAATATTTACCAAGAAGGTTAATTTCCTTTAGATCTCAGATTCTTTAATTATTAGTTTTTCTGCTTAAATGTATGAAATGGCTGAAATGTGAAAAATAGAGAACATAAATAAATACTCACACACCATCCACAAATAAACGAAGATATAACCTGGGAAACCCAATATGTGAGAAAACCCATCTAGAAGGTGAGACCACTCTGATCTCTTTTATTAAAATGAAATTACAATGAAAGATGCACTCTCTATGGAGTTTCCTTTGACACTGTGGCCTGTATGTCTGCTACATTATCTCTCCTCCTCTCTTATGCTCTCAAAATACCACTCTTAGGTTCTCTACTCAACTATGGAACAAATACAATGCTAAAGATTGGAACTCCTCCTTATGACGACCTGGTATTTAACATCACTCTATAGCCATCTCGGTCGCTCGATAGCCATCTAGGGATAAGGTTTTGACTTCCTCAACCCTCGATTGTGATAATATTTTGTACCTTCTAGAATCTTCTTGAAATCCCACACATGGTTATTCACATGTGCGTGTGTAATGGGGGTTGGCATGGCATCCACTCATACCATGAAGGTCAACATAGTAGGTCAACTTGTGGGAGGCATAACTTTTGCATAAGAGCTCTGATTAATGCGATATTTGCACAATTGGAAAGGTCTTGATGTGTAGAATAACGTTGAGGGGTTTCAATTGAATCAAAGAAAGTTTAACCTAAAAAAAATATGTTTTATGCCTAAAAATGGCTTTAGAAGGTTTCAAACCCTAATTTTACAAAATGATATATGCAATTACAAATGACCCTACAAGTTGATTCCTTCAATTTTTTTCCACTTTAAAATCATCGAGATAGATGAAAAATAATATAATGATCCAATCTAGATTACACCTCCCCATTTAGGGAGGCTTTTGGTCCCCAAAATATTTACTGAATGAGGTGAGGAAATTTTTCCTCTACGTTCTCCCTAGAGTACCACTTTGCTTTGCCTGGAAGTTGTTCTTTCAACACAATTTGCTAAAGGTACTGTTGCCCTTGTCTTATAGTTCTGGATCGCTTCTGCAAAACTTTGTACTCTGACAAATCTGCTTGACCATCTGCCACTAAGTCCTCTATGGAAGGTAGGACCTGCTTCTTCTCTTGATCCAACCTGGTAGGTTCACAAAGTATGAGATTCTCTACATTTACTATTGATTAAATTCACATGTATGGGGATAGACTGAGTCTATGGGCATTATCTACCACCTTCTCCAATATCTTGAAAGGTATATACCATATATCCTTGATATTCTTACCAAGACCCTGTAGTCTTTCCTTGTTCAACTATAAATCAACTTTGTCTCCCACTTTGAATGACTTCTTGGTTCTGTGTTGATCATGTCTGACCTTGTATTTTTCCTGTGACTTCTTCAACATCTCCCATACTTGCAAATGGATTTTCCTAATCTTCTCAACATTTTTTTCTACTCTTAATGCATCTCTCATGAGGTCCTTCCTCACTCCTCCTTGCTATCCATATACAACATCCAATGGGGAAGGTGGAAAATATCCGAGGCAAGTTTCAAAAAGTGACTTACTAGTAGAACTGTGGAATTCTCTATTATAAGAGTGTTGTATGTTGATCCTATTTTAATCCTAGGTCTTTGGATGCTTATGATTGTAACCCCTCAAAGGCTGCACCAAAATCCTATTGATTACTTTTATCTTCCCATCTATCTGTGGATGGAATGTTTTATATCTCTTCAAATTAGTGTCCATCTTCTCCCACAATAGAGTCCAAAATGTACCGAGAAATATGGTACCCCTATATGAGATGATGCCCCTTGCTATTCCAAAGTGAACCCATACCTGTCCAAAGAACATGTTTGTTGTTTCTTGTCCTTTGATGGTCTTTTTACAAGGGACGAGAATGGACATATTGTTGAACTTGACAACTGCCACAAATAGATAGTCATGTCTCTTCTTGGTTGTTGGTAAACCTCCCAAAAAATACATGGAAATGCTTTCCCAAGGTTGAGTGGGTACAGGTAAGGGATGGTATAAACCTTGCTTCTTGTTACTTCTTGTACAACAAAGTATACATCCTCTAATATATTGTGCTTCATATTCTTGCATTCTAAGCTGGTACACATATCTCTGTAAGTTTGGAAACTATCTTCCCGACACCAAAATGTCCCACAACCTTGGAGGTGTGAGCCTATGTGATAAGTTGTAGTCATTCACCTTTAGGGTCATAGAGCTTGTCGAGCTTGTAGAGTAACACATTCTGGAAATGATAGTCCACCTTGTCCCACCTTATTTTATATGAATTTTCCCATGTAGCTATTGAAATACCTTTGTGAAGTCCTAATATTTTGTGTATGCCTCTTTTTATGCATCATGGGTAAAAGGCTCCATGGGCATCAGAGTGATCAAAGCTATAATCTTGGATGTGGGTGGCCTTGAAATCATTTCTACCAAACTATTTTGGTTGCCCTTCTTATACTTGACAACTAGATAAAATTGCTATAAAAAACCCATCCACTTGTAATGTCTAATTTGTTGTAGCTTACTCTAGGCCTGCAAATATTGTAGCAGTTGGTGATATGTGTGGATGACGGTCTCCTTTCCCATTACATAGTGCTTCCACTTCTTGAAATATTGAAATAGGGCATAGAGTTCCTTGTCATAGGTTGGGTAGTTGAGAACTACCCCATGAAATATTTCAAAATGATAGCATACAGGTATTCCTTCTTGCATAAAAAATGCTCCCATGGCATACCCACTTGCATCTGTCTCCATTGCAAAAGAATTTAAAAAGTTTGGTAATACGAGAATTGGTGATTGAATGATCTTTCTTTTTATCTCATCAAAATCCTTCTACTGGTTCTTCCCTCACTAGAAAATTTTACCACTCACTGTTATGGTGTGGAGTGGTGTAGCTACCACTGAAAATGAAGCTATGAACTTCCACAAGTACCGTGTTTCCCCAAAAAATTCTAACTTTAGTGACATTTGTAGGAACGAGACATTTCATGATGGTCTCCATCTTTTCTAAATCTATCTTGAACTCCCCTCCACTGAGCGCATACCCGAAACACACCGAAGACTACTTAGCAAACTCACATTTCTTGAGGTTAGCCAATAGTTGGTGCTTCTTCAGAGTCTCTAACTCCTACATGAGATGTGAGATGTGCTCCTCCTAGGTAGCACTATAATCCAATATATCATCCAAATACACTATAACAAATGAATCTAAATATGGTCACAATACACCATTCATCAGTCTCATAAATGTAGTTGGTGCATTCCATAAACCAAACGACATAACCGACCATTCATACAAAACTTTCCTTGTCTTGAAATTAGTCTTCCATGTGTCTTCTTCCTTCACGTGTACCTGGTGGTATCGTGATTTGAGATCCAACTTGGTGAAATATTTTACGTGTTTCAACTGATCTAACAGATCATTGATCCTGGGCAGAGGGTACTAAAGTTTTAGTGTATAATCTTATTCAATTCTCTATAGTTGATACACATTTTCCAAGTCCCATCCTTCTTTGGAAAATTATGATAGGTGACCCACAAAGTGAGGTACTTGGTTGAATCACACCATGCTCCAATAGATACTGCAATTGCTTCTTCACTTCATTTGCTTCTAGAATGAACTGTCTATACAACCCAATATTCTACAATGGGGAGTCTGGCAATAATCATGTTTCGTGCTCCACTTCCCTCTTGGGTGGTATCCTTTTGGGCTCCTGGAACACTCCTCTATATTCCTATAGAAACTTCTCCAACTAATGTTTCTACTCTTTAGTACACACCTCCAGGGATTCCTTTACTCTTATCGACTCATCCCCGATCTGATTTTCTCTTAAGAAAAAAAAAACATATTTCTGACTGGAACTAATCAAATTCTTAGCTTGGTTATCACTTACTAGTGAGATATTTGACTTATATTTATGCACTTCGATGATGTAGGACTTCCCATCCTTGATTAGTCAGTATTGGTTGGCTCTCCGTATGAAGATTTCATCCCTCACATACATGTAGGGGATTCCAAACACTACTCCACTTACGTCAAGGGGTACTACATCCAATCCCACTTCATCAATAAAATCAACAGCTGAAACATATTTAATCATATACTATTTCATTACCTTGATCTTTGTATCCTTTTTTACCCATCCCAATGGATATGGGCTAGGATGATCATGAAACTCCAATCCAATCTTACTGACTAGATCCACTGCTATGAGATTAGCTTGTGAACCAAAGTCAAGCATGGCACCTATCATGGTCTTCTTAACCTGTATCTTGATGTAGAAGAGTTTGGTCATCTCCTTCTCTCCTTGGTGATGAAGGCTACTCAGATTCACCTCTTTCTACACTGATGTGCAAACAATCTTCTCATCCACATCAAAGTTGATTTCAACTTGATTGCTCAAATATGTGGCTAGAAGATTATTTTTCTTTGCATCCTTCTTTTGGTTCTTCGGGTTCAACTATGGATGTAGTTTCCATTGATGTAGGATCCTTGTATTTATGTGTAGTGGTCGTCATATTCTTATCCTCCCCCCCTTTCTGCTTCTTCTTCCCCTCCTTGGAAGGTTCCTGGTGCTCTTTCTGCTTGGAACCACTTAGTTGCCCTTTCTTGTGGCCTATGTTTTCCAGATACTATGCATGTACACATGCCTCATCCACTGTCCTTGGCTTGAAAAACATGACTTTCTTTCGTAGATGACTATGCAGACCCCCTAAATACTTGAGGAGTATATTTGGGTTATTGGGAGAGATACCCAACATGATGGCCATCTTTTTGAACTTGGTGGTGTACTCCTATACCCTTTGTCCTTGCTTCTTTCTGAAGTAGTGCCATCAGATCCATTAGTCCTCTATATACTCGATAGAGTAAAATTGGGACTTGATAAGGGTTTTGAAGTCCTCACCCATAGTTATCGGCGGATCACCCTCCAACCTAAGTGTTCCTGTATATATTTCCCACCAGGTTAAAGCATGGCCTTCTAACTTTATTATGGAAAATGATATCTTTTGTTGTTGATCTATATGGTGAACGTTGAAATAAACTTCTAGTTGTTGCAACTAATGATTCGGTTTTAATGCATTTATCTCAGCTTGGTATGGATTTATGTCCACAATGATTCAATTTTAATGCATTGATCTTACCTTGCTATGGATTTATGTCCACTTTTTCTTCCATATTGAATAAATATTGTTAAGGGTTTATGGTATTGGAACTAAACTTCTCTTTCTCGGTTTCTTTCCACGACTCCTTTTTTGGGTATTTGTTATCCCATGGTTTTATGTCTTATCTGATCTCTGATTTTGAGCCTCCAACTTCTCCGAATAGTTCAAGCTTGCTTGCTAGATCCCCCATGAGGAGGGGCATATTGCGAGATATGTCAATGACTTTCTCTTATGGCCTCAAAAATCCCTCCTCTGTTATATCTTGAGAGTTTCTATTAATAGACTCGTCGACCATGGATGGGGTTTTGCGACTTTCTTCTTAAATCGATTCCCAGATCCCTGTAATTCCCACAAATGCCCCAAAGAAACATGCTCTTATACCAATATGATTTGGAAACTTCCATGGATATTCCAATAGACAGTTCATCACAACAAATCTAATAAAATACTTAAATCTTTATTGTGAAGGTTAATTTCCTTTAGATCCCAGATTCTTTAATTATTGTTTTTTTTTTGCTTAAATGTGTGAAATAGATTAAATGCAAAAAAAATAGAACACAAATAAATACTCATACACCATCCACAAATAAAAAACAAAATGTACCTTGGGACACCTAATATGGGAGAAAACCTGGCTAGAAGCTGAGGCCTCTCTACTCTCTTTTCTTCAAATGAAAGTACAAAGAAAGAGGCACTCTTTGTTGAGTTTCCTTTGACACTGTGGCCTGTATGGCTGCTACATAATCTCTCCTCATTTTTTGTTCTCTCAAAATACCTCTCCTAGGTGCTCTGCACAACTATGTAACGAATACAATGCTAAAGAATGGAACCCCTTCTCCTCCTAGTGACCGGGTATTTAAAATCTCCTGATAGCCATCTAGGGATAGGGTTTTGAGTTCCTCGACCCTCAATTGTGATAAGTTTTTGGAACTTCTAGAATATTTTGAAAGTCCATACATGGCTAGCCCCATATGCATGAGTAATGGGGGCTGACGTGGCATCTACTCATACAAGGGTGGTCAACACGATAGATCAACTTGCAGGAGGCATAACTTTTTCTTATGAGCTCCGATTGATAGGATTTTTGCACCATTGGAAAGGTATTGATGTGTAGAATAACTTCAAGGGCTATGAGCTATAGTTGAGAAAATTTTGACCCCACAAAGTGTCGTTTGATGCCTCAAAATGGCCTTGGAAGGTTTCAAACCCCATTTTTTCGAACTGGGACATACCATTAAAATGACCCTGCTAGCTAATTCCTCCAATTGTTTTCGACTTTGAAATAATTGAGATAGATGAAAAATAATATAATGATCCAATATGGATCATATGGTCTCCAAATACACAAGACAAGACAAATATTCCATAGTCTCCTATCTCTATAAATAGTTTTTACATAGAAAAAACCCTAACTACTCGTGTTCCTGTCACTAATGGGTAGCATCTACTTAGTGGGCCTTATAAAATGAACCATTTTACATTGAATAACTATCCACTACTATCTAGTGGGCCTTATTCAAAGAGGATGGTTGCATACAATAATTAACTAACTCCTATGTAGCCTAAAGTAGGGAGGTTATGAGAGGACCCCAACACATTTATAATGGTAGTTATGTGTTTCGACATTAGCAAGGAAATATTTGCAGTTACTAATTTTGTTGAAATACAATAATAATAATAATAATAATAAAGTCACTAGAAAAATAAACAACTTAACGTTTCTCTTTTGGTGCCCAACATAAATCCTTTTTGACCTTCAATACTCGATGCCTCCCCTTCCCCCCCTTTTTAATTAAGTGATAATCAGAGCTTGATAGCAAGGCTTCTATATATCGGTCCCTCAACCTAAATTTCATAGAGAGGGGGTTTGAACTCAACCATTGACCCTATCCTAAGCATTGCATATCTATATCTAGTTGGTTATCAACGGTCTATATCTATGTTGTTGCAGATAATAAAGTGATTGATGGATATAACTGCTACGTAACAACTTATTAGTAGATTGATAGATCACTTTGGAATGAAATGACACACACACACACACACACACACACACATCACATCTCACTCAAGGCTTCGAGTTTGAAACAAGCTACTAAGCTAGCTATTTCATTTGTTAGCACTCCATAACAATATGAATGACTTGAAATTACCTAGGTCTTGACAAAGCAAATCTACCTTATTTTGTCATTTCTAGCAAAAGATGGAAAGGGAGACTAATAATGGACAAAAATGAATGGTGAAATCATATTATAAATATCTTTCGAGGACCTTGATTGTTACTTACTAACTGTCTGCAAAGTTGAAATAAAGAAAGCCCAAAAAATGGTTTGTTCTTACCTTTCCACTACCTTCCTTCCTTTGGTGTAGTTCTAAATGACATGCACTTAATAAAGTCACTTGGAAAGTAGACAATTTTAGTAGTGAAAGCACTTGAAACATAAATAACTTAAGTGACATGCACATTATAATAAAGTCCCCTAAAAAGTAGATAGCAAAATTTGAACCCAAGACCACTTATTCTAAAAGTATTACTTCAACCAAGTGAGCTAAAACATAATTAAATATAAAGTGAGAAAAGATAAAATGAGTTTTTTTTTAGTTGAAGGCTCCTTGAGAAGTGTGCTTCACGCAAGGGATTCCAAATTCAAATGTTTTGTTGGAAATGTTTCCACCCCCCACATTGCTTCCTCCTCGTCCAACCCCTTCCACTTAATCATGTACACTACAATTTGACATCCATTGAGGTTTCACACTTATTCTTCCAAAATATATTCAAGCTCCAATATTAGCTTTCCTTCCTTGTATGTCAATGAAATCCTTATATGAGTAACTACATAATCACCAACCTTATTATTTAAGCATAAAAAATAGAAGACATCATGAAATATTCCCTCGTTGGGGATGTCCAATGCATATTCCACCTCTCTAGCCTTCATACACACCAAGCATGGCCCATGGAAATGAGGTTGGAGCTTATGCTTGCCCTACTTTCACAGAATGGTATGCTTGTAAGGTTGAAAATGAACAAATACCATATCACCCACTACAAACATGTATTTATCTACTTGTTGCTTCATGTGGTTCACAAACATGGACAGGTTGTCCTTCATGATGCACATGATGGTTTACATCTCCTATAGAGAGTCAAAAATTGACCCAATGTTTCAATGAGGGGGGCTCATATCCATATAATTCCTTGAAGGGGGTCATTTTTGTAGAAGAGGGGCAAGTTGTATTGTACTAACATGGTACCAATATTCTACAAGATGTAACCACTTCACCCATTTGCATTGCTTATACCATGTGTACATTTGAAGTTACTGTAATGATCCCAAGCCATTATGCCAAGAACATCACGGTTTTGGGTGTCTTTTAAAACTTTTCTGGTTGTGGCATTTCGTGAAACACTTTGTTGATATACTTGTTTAGATGTGTTTACTTGTAGGATGGCCTCTTGATTTCGGCCTTAGGGTTTACTGATGTGTTATACATGTGTATTGCAACAATAAACAAGAATATATAACCATGGAACATAACTCAACCATATGCAATATGATAGACAAGCCAAAACATCTCAAATATGCTTTTATTCATAAAATAGAAAAACTTGCTACAATGAAGATGCCGATCTGGAATGCTCAACAGATGGCTAAGAAGATAGACAATATAGATGCTACAAAAAGCTCCCCATAATACAAAATAGGCCTCCAAGGCTGGATAAGAGATGAAGACCAATGCCAAGGTAGATCTGGGCCGTATGAAGTGCCAAACCACCACTGGAAGATGCCACGTCTTGCTGGAATGCTGAAGCTCCTCAACAATTCATCCCTGCTCCCAAATGTGTCCAATCACCTCAAGAAAGATTCCAAACAATAGATCGAGTGATGGAAAGAACAACCCAGGTGCTCGAATCTCCAAGATCTCCCGAAAATCCTATGGATCTGAACCTCCTCCAAGATATGGTGCGCCCCCCTGGATGCCTAAAACCTTAGATAAATTGACCTCACTCCTAGATGCCTCCAAATGCTCCACAAAACCGCTAGAATGATAGATCAGGGCTTGGTTACCTCTCGGGTGAATTCCCAAGAGAAATGGTGAAGATATGAGCTAGCAAATGACTAAAACCATTTTTTGAAGTTTGCTCCTCTCCTCCAATTCGTCCCATGCATCTAATAAATCAAATGGCACCTGAAACTCCTCATGAATGGACTAGAATTGATATCCAATGCCCTGCAATGAAAACCCAGGTGATAGAATCTCCAAAAGCCTTTCCAATCACCTGCAATGAATCTCTCTCCAAGAGTGGTGCGCCCCCCTGGCTGGAAACCCCCAATGGTGCGCCCTCCTTCTCTTCCTGTGCCCATGGCTGGTGTAGAACCCTCCTGCACTGATGTAGAACCGAACTAGAATGGTGTGGGAGAGTATTGCATCTCTGAGACCAATCTTGGGACAAGCTAGGTGGAATATTTTACCACCGAATCATCCTCTAGGGTTTGTTAAGTCAAAACCCTCAAACCCCTCTATGTTGGGCTCACTAGCTAGAAGCCAGATATCAAAATATGATCATACATGCATGAATGAGTAGAGGTCCTTGCCTTTCCTTTATACTTTTTTCTCACCTTGTACCTCCAAAGTGACTTTCATTTTATTAATAATTAGTTAATTAATTAAATCACGTTATTTAATTAATTAACATTTTTACCTTTGAAAAAACACCTTATCTCTCCTTGTGGCTTCCATGGCCACTGAAAGTCACTTCTCAACATCCCATCCTGTAGTGTTGCTTCTCCCGATTCCAATGAGCTATTACACTGAGAGGTTCCTCCAAGTAATGTGCCCAAAATGACCTCTTCAGTGAATTTATTTAACTTATAACCCAAAATAGTCAAAATCATGGAAATCGTCGGGATGCAACGGAACCAAAGCCAACCTGTGTGGAATGGCTCATAATGATGAAATTTTATGAACAATGCACGCTGGATCCCACAATGCCTCTCAATAACCCCTGTACTCTCTATAACATCCATCTAGCTACTCTAGTCATCATAAACCTTTGCACTGTGATGATGTCCCAAAGTGGGGACATTACAGTCATTGCTGCTAGAAAATTGTTTGTCCTCAAGAAATAACCAAATCCCCTCAAATAAAATACCAAGATCCCATGTCCACCTGTGGGATACACAGTAGAACCCATCCAAATATGAACACTCATGCGCTCTGGCCCCTGGGTCCCATATGAAGTCATGAACTGCTAGCCCTTGGGAAGCATAACCCTGAAATACACCAACTCCGGGAGTCTCCTCCATCCTCCAAGTCTCTACCAAGATCCATATGGCCTCCATCAACTTCTCATGATGATACCTGAATGAGGTGCTGCAAGATCTCCGTGAGACACCTGCAGGCGATGTGCCCCTATCAATATTGAAGCTCAATGCAAAGTTAGAGTAACTTTCCCCTGCAAAGGTCCACTTGCCTTTGTCAGTAAGTGAAATTCCCAACCCTATAATCCCTAGGTCCCATGATAACCTCTGTCGAAGATCACTCTGCTATCCCTACACTACTTTGAACATGACTGTCTTCTCCCTGCATACATCCTGAATCCTCCTCTCCTGGGTCCTCCAGCTAAAATACATGTGACCATTGGACCTGTTGTCCAGAAACTATATCAGTGAAGACACCTCTGTAGAAAAAGTACCTGTCCAAACATCTCCATGCCCTATCATGACGAACAAGCGGAAGAAAAGGTCTCGCCCCATAGGACAAGTAGATGCAAGCCCACTCCAAACCAAACCAAGGTGGAGTGTGTGGCTCTCTGGCGCAACCTGGGTGAACATGAACATCCTGCTAACAAAACGGACTCCCGGATCCCATGGCAAACTTGGAAGTTTATCACTTCCAATATCCTCTAACTGCTCTTGTGTGAGACTGATCACTTTCAGAAGCCATCTGTGCTCATCTGCTATCACCTGGCCCATGATGCTCTCTATCACACACCAAGTCTCAACTGGCTGCCTATGACGATCTATCTCTATCTGGATGGATGCCGTAAAGATGCTCATGTCAGGTGGCCTTGGCCTAGGCACTCCCCATGCCCTCTTCCACTGTCTATCTCTCCTCATGTTGCTATCCATGATAAAAGTGTCGGGAAAGGTAACATAGACATCTGTAGCTGACTGTAGGGATGAAAAATACCACCTGCCTCGGTCAATCCCAAGGACTCAACCAAGAGCACGTCTACCTGTACCCTTGATAACTTCTCGCCTGTAGCCCTCACTAAACCCCAATCATCAGGTACAACCAAAAGTAACTCCCCCAACTGCTGGTAAACCAATCTACATCTCCTATCACCCACGCAATTGCTGAAACAGTGAAGGTGATATCTCATAACCATATGCTGCTGCAAAGGAGTGGCCTCTGCATGCTCCCCTAAGTGTGTCTCCTCCTTGCAAGGTAGTACACCCCTCTGAATCCCAGCATACATATCAACATGTACCTGTGATCTATCACTAATCACTGTATGCTTTGACATACTCATGTCGTCTTCCGTAGACTCATGCTGCATCATAGATCCTGGGCATATTGTTGGATCAACCTCTACATGGAGGTCAACCACTCTTGGAACACAAATGGAAGTGTCCTCCATCAACTGGTGCTCCTCTACTAGATCACCAACATCCTCTATCAACGTGACTGACTGATACATCTGAGTGTCCACTAAGACATATGAAGTGGATCTTTGACGAATATCCTCAAGAGACTCATCTGACCTAGACTCTGATTCTTGAAGGGTTGTCTGTGTGCCTCTCAAGAATCCTCGAGTGCTCTCCAACTCCTGAGTGAATCAGTCCATCTCCAACTCCTGCTCCCTCAGAGCCTCATCATACATCTCACCAACCCTCAATAGATAATCTTTGTTAGTCAACAATTGTTGGTAGTCGGTCCTCATCACAGATACTCTCTCCTTGAGAGTATGAAAATCATCCATGGCAATTCCCTCATCTAAACTACCATGTGCCACTTACACTCTCCAACAGTAAGATACCATCAAGGCATGCATGTCATCATTGCGCCTGGTGGCTTCCAAGATCATAGCCTCACTGACTCTCAACTGTGTTGTTAAGTGGTGTGGCTCCTGATCATGGTCATGCTGAGGTGCCACCTCATATCCCTCACTGCTACTGTCAGTCCTACTAGTGTCAACTCTGGAGTCCCCAAAAACACTCTCTGCATAAGATAACGTGCTGAATTTCCCACTGTCTACTATGCTGCTGGGTCCTCCTGTCTGCTATTTCACCCCATCACTAGGTGTTATCTCCCTATGAATCACACTGTATCCTGTCTGAGCAGCTATATCCTCCTGTGCACTCAACCTGCTACTATCATCTACACCTGGATCCCATATAGATGTGTCCAGACATGTGCTATAGTCATCCTGACTGATAAAGAGTGCATCCTCATCAATACAGGTTGATCCTGGAAGTAAGTGCCCCATCAACCTGTCAGTCTCCCCAATCTGCTCAACTAATGGAATGTCCAAAATCTGTGAATCCATCTCCTCATGCTGATCTGTATGTGTAAGGTCAACTATCCGTACATCTTGGACCTCCTCCTGTATCTGTGGATCTACATGTCCATGGTGTGAATCCCTCACACAAGGCTCCTCAATCATATATGACATGCCATTGACCTCCTCATGTGACGTGGATATCAGGGGTGTCTGGAAGGATGACATATGTGTCACAACCATCATAGGAAACTCATCATCTCTAGGTGCTAACATGTGTGAATCCTCACTAGTGTCACCACTCTGCTGAGGTGTAAGGTCATCAATGGTATGTGATATGTCTACTGAGACACTGGTGCTATCGTCTTGTCCATCCGACTGCCTATCCACTACACAAGGGTCATCCTCCTCCTCAAGCGTGCTAGTAGCATCATCCTTTGTACAAGAGTCATTATCACTAGCCTCTGTGAAAGAGTCACTATCATCATCAGACTGTCCCAAATCATTATTTATCTCTCCATCCTCACTCATCTCATCATCACTGTCATAGTGTGCCTCAATAGTGCGCTTCTGGTCCTTATCCCTGCACCTATGATCTGGTTTCCATGACCCCTTGCAACTGTAGAAAGATTGCATGCTCCTAATGGGTGTGGGGCTCCTCTGTTCTTCCAACCATATAGCTACTTCTTTTTTCTTTTTATCTGCTATGATGATCCCATGTAAGATATCCTCTTCGCTCCAACTAGGATTTCTAAAGGCTACATACCGATGAAAGGTTATTAGAGCCCTATTTTCCTCGCTAAGGCCAAAATATAATATCTCCAAGCATGTTATCTCAAAGGCTATCTTATCCATTTCTTTCCAACTATCCATTTATCCCTATGTGACATCCCT
>ML822612.1:7749-18009 GCA_009831015.1 Picea engelmannii | reverse complement strand
TGGTTTGTTCTTACCTTTCCACTACCTTCCTTCCTTTGGTGTAGTTCTAAATGACATGCACTTAATAAAGTCACTTGGAAAGTAGACAATTTTAGTAGTGAAAGCACTTGAAACATAAATAACTTAAGTGACATGCACATTATAATAAAGTCCCCTAAAAAGTAGATAGCAAAATTTGAACCCAAGACCACTTATTCTAAAAGTATTACTTCAACCAAGTGAGCTAAAACATAATTAAATATAAAGTGAGAAAAGATAAAATGAGTTTTTTTTTAGTTGAAGGCTCCTTGAGAAGTGTGCTTCACGCAAGGGATTCCAAATTCAAATGTTTTGTTGGAAATGTTTCCACCCCCCACATTGCTTCCTCCTCGTCCAACCCCTTCCACTTAATCATGTACACTACAATTTGACATCCATTGAGGTTTCACACTTATTCTTCCAAAATATATTCAAGCTCCAATATTAGCTTTCCTTCCTTGTATGTCAATGAAATCCTTATATGAGTAACTACATAATCACCAACCTTATTATTTAAGCATAAAAAATAGAAGACATCATGAAATATTCCCTCGTTGGGGATGTCCAATGCATATTCCACCTCTCTAGCCTTCATACACACCAAGCATGGCCCATGGAAATGAGGTTGGAGCTTATGCTTGCCCTACTTTCACAGAATGGTATGCTTGTAAGGTTGAAAATGAACAAATACCATATCACCCACTACAAACATGTATTTATCTACTTGTTGCTTCATGTGGTTCACAAACATGGACAGGTTGTCCTTCATGATGCACATGATGGTTTACATCTCCTATAGAGAGTCAAAAATTGACCCAATGTTTCAATGAGGGGGGCTCATATCCATATAATTCCTTGAAGGGGGTCATTTTTGTAGAAGAGGGGCAAGTTGTATTGTACTAACATGGTACCAATATTCTACAAGATGTAACCACTTCACCCATTTGCATTGCTTATACCATGTGTACATTTGAAGTTACTGTAATGATCCCAAGCCATTATGCCAAGAACATCACGGTTTTGGGTGTCTTTTAAAACTTTTCTGGTTGTGGCATTTCGTGAAACACTTTGTTGATATACTTGTTTAGATGTGTTTACTTGTAGGATGGCCTCTTGATTTCGGCCTTAGGGTTTACTGATGTGTTATACATGTGTATTGCAACAATAAACAAGAATATATAACCATGGAACATAACTCAACCATATGCAATATGATAGACAAGCCAAAACATCTCAAATATGCTTTTATTCATAAAATAGAAAAACTTGCTACAATGAAGATGCCGATCTGGAATGCTCAACAGATGGCTAAGAAGATAGACAATATAGATGCTACAAAAAGCTCCCCATAATACAAAATAGGCCTCCAAGGCTGGATAAGAGATGAAGACCAATGCCAAGGTAGATCTGGGCCGTATGAAGTGCCAAACCACCACTGGAAGATGCCACGTCTTGCTGGAATGCTGAAGCTCCTCAACAATTCATCCCTGCTCCCAAATGTGTCCAATCACCTCAAGAAAGATTCCAAACAATAGATCGAGTGATGGAAAGAACAACCCAGGTGCTCGAATCTCCAAGATCTCCCGAAAATCCTATGGATCTGAACCTCCTCCAAGATATGGTGCGCCCCCCTGGATGCCTAAAACCTTAGATAAATTGACCTCACTCCTAGATGCCTCCAAATGCTCCACAAAACCGCTAGAATGATAGATCAGGGCTTGGTTACCTCTCGGGTGAATTCCCAAGAGAAATGGTGAAGATATGAGCTAGCAAATGACTAAAACCATTTTTTGAAGTTTGCTCCTCTCCTCCAATTCGTCCCATGCATCTAATAAATCAAATGGCACCTGAAACTCCTCATGAATGGACTAGAATTGATATCCAATGCCCTGCAATGAAAACCCAGGTGATAGAATCTCCAAAAGCCTTTCCAATCACCTGCAATGAATCTCTCTCCAAGAGTGGTGCGCCCCCCTGGCTGGAAACCCCCAATGGTGCGCCCTCCTTCTCTTCCTGTGCCCATGGCTGGTGTAGAACCCTCCTGCACTGATGTAGAACCGAACTAGAATGGTGTGGGAGAGTATTGCATCTCTGAGACCAATCTTGGGACAAGCTAGGTGGAATATTTTACCACCGAATCATCCTCTAGGGTTTGTTAAGTCAAAACCCTCAAACCCCTCTATGTTGGGCTCACTAGCTAGAAGCCAGATATCAAAATATGATCATACATGCATGAATGAGTAGAGGTCCTTGCCTTTCCTTTATACTTTTTTCTCACCTTGTACCTCCAAAGTGACTTTCATTTTATTAATAATTAGTTAATTAATTAAATCACGTTATTTAATTAATTAACATTTTTACCTTTGAAAAAACACCTTATCTCTCCTTGTGGCTTCCATGGCCACTGAAAGTCACTTCTCAACATCCCATCCTGTAGTGTTGCTTCTCCCGATTCCAATGAGCTATTACACTGAGAGGTTCCTCCAAGTAATGTGCCCAAAATGACCTCTTCAGTGAATTTATTTAACTTATAACCCAAAATAGTCAAAATCATGGAAATCGTCGGGATGCAACGGAACCAAAGCCAACCTGTGTGGAATGGCTCATAATGATGAAATTTTATGAACAATGCACGCTGGATCCCACAATGCCTCTCAATAACCCCTGTACTCTCTATAACATCCATCTAGCTACTCTAGTCATCATAAACCTTTGCACTGTGATGATGTCCCAAAGTGGGGACATTACAGTCATTGCTGCTAGAAAATTGTTTGTCCTCAAGAAATAACCAAATCCCCTCAAATAAAATACCAAGATCCCATGTCCACCTGTGGGATACACAGTAGAACCCATCCAAATATGAACACTCATGCGCTCTGGCCCCTGGGTCCCATATGAAGTCATGAACTGCTAGCCCTTGGGAAGCATAACCCTGAAATACACCAACTCCGGGAGTCTCCTCCATCCTCCAAGTCTCTACCAAGATCCATATGGCCTCCATCAACTTCTCATGATGATACCTGAATGAGGTGCTGCAAGATCTCCGTGAGACACCTGCAGGCGATGTGCCCCTATCAATATTGAAGCTCAATGCAAAGTTAGAGTAACTTTCCCCTGCAAAGGTCCACTTGCCTTTGTCAGTAAGTGAAATTCCCAACCCTATAATCCCTAGGTCCCATGATAACCTCTGTCGAAGATCACTCTGCTATCCCTACACTACTTTGAACATGACTGTCTTCTCCCTGCATACATCCTGAATCCTCCTCTCCTGGGTCCTCCAGCTAAAATACATGTGACCATTGGACCTGTTGTCCAGAAACTATATCAGTGAAGACACCTCTGTAGAAAAAGTACCTGTCCAAACATCTCCATGCCCTATCATGACGAACAAGCGGAAGAAAAGGTCTCGCCCCATAGGACAAGTAGATGCAAGCCCACTCCAAACCAAACCAAGGTGGAGTGTGTGGCTCTCTGGCGCAACCTGGGTGAACATGAACATCCTGCTAACAAAACGGACTCCCGGATCCCATGGCAAACTTGGAAGTTTATCACTTCCAATATCCTCTAACTGCTCTTGTGTGAGACTGATCACTTTCAGAAGCCATCTGTGCTCATCTGCTATCACCTGGCCCATGATGCTCTCTATCACACACCAAGTCTCAACTGGCTGCCTATGACGATCTATCTCTATCTGGATGGATGCCGTAAAGATGCTCATGTCAGGTGGCCTTGGCCTAGGCACTCCCCATGCCCTCTTCCACTGTCTATCTCTCCTCATGTTGCTATCCATGATAAAAGTGTCGGGAAAGGTAACATAGACATCTGTAGCTGACTGTAGGGATGAAAAATACCACCTGCCTCGGTCAATCCCAAGGACTCAACCAAGAGCACGTCTACCTGTACCCTTGATAACTTCTCGCCTGTAGCCCTCACTAAACCCCAATCATCAGGTACAACCAAAAGTAACTCCCCCAACTGCTGGTAAACCAATCTACATCTCCTATCACCCACGCAATTGCTGAAACAGTGAAGGTGATATCTCATAACCATATGCTGCTGCAAAGGAGTGGCCTCTGCATGCTCCCCTAAGTGTGTCTCCTCCTTGCAAGGTAGTACACCCCTCTGAATCCCAGCATACATATCAACATGTACCTGTGATCTATCACTAATCACTGTATGCTTTGACATACTCATGTCGTCTTCCGTAGACTCATGCTGCATCATAGATCCTGGGCATATTGTTGGATCAACCTCTACATGGAGGTCAACCACTCTTGGAACACAAATGGAAGTGTCCTCCATCAACTGGTGCTCCTCTACTAGATCACCAACATCCTCTATCAACGTGACTGACTGATACATCTGAGTGTCCACTAAGACATATGAAGTGGATCTTTGACGAATATCCTCAAGAGACTCATCTGACCTAGACTCTGATTCTTGAAGGGTTGTCTGTGTGCCTCTCAAGAATCCTCGAGTGCTCTCCAACTCCTGAGTGAATCAGTCCATCTCCAACTCCTGCTCCCTCAGAGCCTCATCATACATCTCACCAACCCTCAATAGATAATCTTTGTTAGTCAACAATTGTTGGTAGTCGGTCCTCATCACAGATACTCTCTCCTTGAGAGTATGAAAATCATCCATGGCAATTCCCTCATCTAAACTACCATGTGCCACTTACACTCTCCAACAGTAAGATACCATCAAGGCATGCATGTCATCATTGCGCCTGGTGGCTTCCAAGATCATAGCCTCACTGACTCTCAACTGTGTTGTTAAGTGGTGTGGCTCCTGATCATGGTCATGCTGAGGTGCCACCTCATATCCCTCACTGCTACTGTCAGTCCTACTAGTGTCAACTCTGGAGTCCCCAAAAACACTCTCTGCATAAGATAACGTGCTGAATTTCCCACTGTCTACTATGCTGCTGGGTCCTCCTGTCTGCTATTTCACCCCATCACTAGGTGTTATCTCCCTATGAATCACACTGTATCCTGTCTGAGCAGCTATATCCTCCTGTGCACTCAACCTGCTACTATCATCTACACCTGGATCCCATATAGATGTGTCCAGACATGTGCTATAGTCATCCTGACTGATAAAGAGTGCATCCTCATCAATACAGGTTGATCCTGGAAGTAAGTGCCCCATCAACCTGTCAGTCTCCCCAATCTGCTCAACTAATGGAATGTCCAAAATCTGTGAATCCATCTCCTCATGCTGATCTGTATGTGTAAGGTCAACTATCCGTACATCTTGGACCTCCTCCTGTATCTGTGGATCTACATGTCCATGGTGTGAATCCCTCACACAAGGCTCCTCAATCATATATGACATGCCATTGACCTCCTCATGTGACGTGGATATCAGGGGTGTCTGGAAGGATGACATATGTGTCACAACCATCATAGGAAACTCATCATCTCTAGGTGCTAACATGTGTGAATCCTCACTAGTGTCACCACTCTGCTGAGGTGTAAGGTCATCAATGGTATGTGATATGTCTACTGAGACACTGGTGCTATCGTCTTGTCCATCCGACTGCCTATCCACTACACAAGGGTCATCCTCCTCCTCAAGCGTGCTAGTAGCATCATCCTTTGTACAAGAGTCATTATCACTAGCCTCTGTGAAAGAGTCACTATCATCATCAGACTGTCCCAAATCATTATTTATCTCTCCATCCTCACTCATCTCATCATCACTGTCATAGTGTGCCTCAATAGTGCGCTTCTGGTCCTTATCCCTGCACCTATGATCTGGTTTCCATGACCCCTTGCAACTGTAGAAAGATTGCATGCTCCTAATGGGTGTGGGGCTCCTCTGTTCTTCCAACCATATAGCTACTTCTTTTTTCTTTTTATCTGCTATGATGATCCCATGTAAGATATCCTCTTCGCTCCAACTAGGATTTCTAAAGGCTACATACCGATGAAAGGTTATTAGAGCCCTATTTTCCTCGCTAAGGCCAAAATATAATATCTCCAAGCATGTTATCTCAAAGGCTATCTTATCCATTTCTTTCCAACTATCCATTTATCCCTATGTGACATCCCTCAGGTTGGCAGGATTTAAGCTCTGATACCACTGTAATGATCCTAAGCCATTATTCCAGGAACATCACGGTTTTGGGTGTCTTTTAAAACTTTTCTGGTTGTGGTATTTTGTCAAACACTTTGCTGATCTACTTGTTTAGATGTGTTTACTTGCAGGATGGCCTCTTGATTTCGGCCTTAGGGTTTACTGATGTGTTATATATGTGTATTGCATAAATAAACAAGAAGATATAACCATGGAACATACCTCAACCATATGCAATATGCCAGACATGCCAAAACATCTCAAATATGCTTTTATTCATAAAATAGAAGAACCTGCTACAATGAAGATGTTGATCTGGAATGCTCAACAGATGGATAAGAAGATAGACAATAGAGCTGCTACAAAAATCTTTTCATAATACAAAATAGGCCTCCAAGGCTGGATAAGAGATGAAGACCAATGCCAAGGTAGATCTGGGCCGTATGAAGTACCAAACCCCCACTGGAAGATGCCACGTCCTGCTGGAATGCTGAATCTCCTCAACAATTCGACCCTGCTACCAAATGTGTCTAATCACCTCAAGAAATATGCCAAACAATAGATCGGGTGATGGAAAGAACAACCCAGGTGCCTGAATCTCCAAGATCTCCCTCAAACCCTATGGATATGAACCTCCTCCAAGATATGGTGCGCCCCCCTGGATGCCTGAAACCCTAGATAAATGGCCTCACTCCTGGATGCCTCCAAATGCTCCACAAAACTGCTAGAATGATATATCGGGGCTTGGTTATCTCCTAGGTGAAGTCCCAAGAAAAATGGTGAAGATATGAGCTAGCAAATGACTGAAACCAATTTCTGAAGTTTGCTCCTCTCCTCCAATTCGTCCCATGCATCTAATAAATCAAATGGCACCTGAAACTCCTCATGAATGGACTAGATCTAATGTCCAAGGCCCTGCAATGAAAACCCAGATGATAGAATCTCCAAAAGCCTTGCCAATCACCTGCAATGAATCTGTCTCCAAGAGTGGTGTGCCCCCCTTGCTGGAAACCCCCAATGGTGCACCCTCCTTCTCTTCCTGTGCCTGTGGCTGGTGTAGAACCCTCCTGCACTAATGTAGGAATGAACTAGAATGGTGTGGGAGAGTATTGCATCTTTGAGACCAAGGTTGGGACA
Organism: Picea engelmannii; assembly: GCA_009831015.1. Taxonomy (NCBI): domain Eukaryota; kingdom Viridiplantae; phylum Streptophyta; class Pinopsida; order Pinales; family Pinaceae; genus Picea; species Picea engelmannii. The sequence goes on along the minus strand of ML822612.1, from coordinate 10,773 downwards.
AGCTAGGTGGAATCTTTCACCACCGAATCATCCTCTAGGGTTTGTTAAGTCAAAACCCTCAAAACCCCCAATGCTGGGCTCACTAGCTAGAAGCCAGATATCAAAATATGATCATACATGCATGAATGAGTAGAGGCCCTTGCCTTTCCTTTATACTTTTTTCTCACCTTGTCTCTCCAAAGTGACTTTCATTTTATTAATATTTAATTAATTAATTAAATCACGTTATTTAATTAATTAACCTTTTTACCTCTTAAAAGCACCTTATCTCTCTTTGTGGCTTCCCTGGCCACTGAAAGCCACTTCTCAACATCCCATCCTGTAGTGTTTCTTCTCCCGATTCCAATAAGCTATTACACTGAGAGGTTCCTCCAAGTAATGTGCCCAAAATGACCTCTTTAGTGAATTTAATTAACTTATAGCCAAAAATAGTCAAAATCATGGAAATCATCGGAATGCAACGAAACCAAAGCCAACATGTGCGGAATGGCTCATAATGATGAAATATGGTGAACAATGCAAGCTGGACCCCACAATGCCTCTCAATAACCCCTGTACTCGCTATAACACCCATCTGGCTACTCTGGTCATCATAAACCCTTGCACTGTGATGATGTCCCAAAGTGGGGACATTACAGTTACCCTTCCACGTAATTGTCAACCACCTTAGTTTTCCCATATGATTAAGGGTGAATGCAATACCCATATTAAAGGTCGCCTGACGAATTTAATGTCTTCTTGCCAAAATTTACCGACAAAATTGGGATCTTTGTCATAAATGATACAATCAACCACCACAAAGATAAAATGCTTACCTTTGGAGAGTAGTAGCCTAGTGATGAAGTCCATATATATATCTTCCCACTTCTAGGTGGGATGGAATTATACTATAGAAGATAAGGATAACTAATAGTCTCCACCTTGTTGCACTGAAAAGTGTCACATTTAGCCATAAATAGCTCAACATCAAACTTAAAATTTATCCAATAAAAACTAGAGGACACTTTTTGATAGGTTTTGTGGAAATATGCATGACCAATCAAGGGAGAGGTATGTCCATGTTGAAGAGCTTGTGTAATAAGGGGATACCTAGGCATAAAATAGATGTGATTTTTAAAGAGTATGACACCATCTTAAATAGTCCAAGGTTTTCCTCTCTTACCATTAAGAATGTCCAGTTGAAGCTAAGGGAGTCATCTATTATCATGTACTCGACCTCATCTATACTCATGTCAAAGGGATGGGTATTTCCCTATTAAATATTGTCCTTGAGTAGTCCATTTCCTTTAATTCTATGCATGAATGACCGAGGAGTACATGGACATTAACCTGTTTCTTCCTCTCAGGGGTCAATTCTTTAATGCATGGGTAAAAAATAACACATGATATTCCCTATCTTTTGTTAGGTTAGACCCAACAATTCTTGCACATTTTGTATTTTTCTTTATGTTGACCTTGGGCCTTATTATTCCCACAGAGCCCTCCATGTGGTAGTATCTAAGTGGAACATGGTTCAACCCCTTTAAGTTAAATGCCATGCAATTTTTTAGAGGGTTCCTTCCCCATCGTTGCTCATGAAATCAATGAATGACCAAGATCCCTGCTAGTCTGAAAGGCCCCTCTCCGTGGGCATGCTAATGCAAAACCACCAACAATTACCATGTGTCACATGTCCCTCTCCACTAAAAGTTGAAAGGTTAAGCCTATAACACTTAATATACAATAGGTGAAACCATAATAATTGATCTCAAGCCCAAGAGATGACCTAGATTATAACATATTGTAAGGCCCCCTCCTCCATAGTGCACAACTTAATTACTTGCATGAATGGGAAAGTGCTAGGTGTCCTCCCTACATATCCCTCTCCACACTTATCTCTTTCACCATTCCTCCACGGGACAAATATCCATCGTTGATCTAGATCTCGATCAATGGTATAGATTACTACAAGTTGGGAAGACTCCCATCTACGGGGTTGCAAGTTTATGACCCACACCAATCACGGTGTTCCATGTGCCTTCTTCAAAACCCTCTCCATCAGAGTCTTCAAACCAATATTTACATAAGGTTTTTGACCCCTTCCATGGAAGCTTAAAGAAGCCTACATTCAATTTAAAATACACACTCAATGAAATGAAACATGCAAACATGGATTAAGTAGTTCATGGCTTCCTAATGCCCACATGCATAATTAAGCATCTACATGCACATAACATGTAAAATACACAAAACATTCCATACAAAAATAGTAGTAAAAGTTGCATATTCATAAACAACATGATAACACTTATCTATAAATGGAAAACAATTCAAGTAACTAGCTGCAAACTAGCCATTTCCCACCCAACTGTAGGTATCTAGCATAGATACCACCCTCAAGCTATGAGGTCACTAGGGCAAGGGAACTGCTTACAAATATATATATCTCTCTCAACCCAACACACTTGTTCTCATGCTTAGCCAATCCACTCATTATAGAGAAATCCAAGCATCTCATCCAACAATCATCTATCCATGGTGCTCTCTTCTACTACCCCACACAAAACAACATTACTACAATGCCATGCTACAACACATCCTTAGCATCATTTCCTAGTGCATTTTTTTGATAAAATAATTCATGATAAAACAAAGAAAAAAATGATGTTATAGGGGGTGGCATGATTTGCGTTAAATTTGCGTCGTTGAGGCCTTTTTTGCATTGAATTTTTTGCCACGCACTTTGTAAGAGGTTGTCTTGGTGATGAAAAAGCAAAGAGATTGTTGGAATCAAGTTAGTGTTGTATTGTGTTGCGTGTTATTGCAAAAAATTCCTAAAAGAGACATCTTTGCATTGATTTTGTGTCAAATGTGTTTTCCTTGTATCACATCAGGGTCACACTACATCGATCTTGACATCAATATCATATTGGGCATCATACTTGTGTTGTAATAGCATTGTGGTAACATCAAATTACATAACCTTTGAGTCATTTTATGTCATATTACATCACATTAGAGTCATTAATACTTCTTTTGTGCCAT
>ML822611.1:56954-71563 GCA_009831015.1 Picea engelmannii | reverse complement strand
CACACATTATTGCTCTACCCCCTCGTCCCTCTCTCTCTACCCCTCCCTCCCACTATCTCTCCTCTCTTTATCTCCTACATCTACCACCTATTTCTCTCTCTCCTCGTTGTTATTCTCACTACCACCCTCAGGAGCATCCTAGAAATATATATTTTTTCTCTTGCCTTAAGAAGCACCTTGAGTGAATTTGGGCCTGGACGTGCTTTGTCACTTCGAAGACTGCACAAAGAAAAAACATTATTGTAATTTTTCCTTCCACAATGAATTAAAAGACTTACAAAATTATACTTTGTAATTTAACATAAAGAAACTAACCACATATGGGGCTGATAATTGTGAGGGTGTTACCCTCCTTCACCACCCTAATTTGTCAATAGTGCCACCCTGTGTCAGTTACAAGGATCAAATCATCAAAATTAAACAAATATGCAAAAAAACAAATCCATGATACATAAAAAATTGGCATCAACACATTATGTCACTGTGAATATATTGGGCCTTGGTGGAGAGTCATTGGTAGGTGGAGTACTCGACTGTACAACCTGTGATGAGGAAACCTCTACTCTAGTAGCCTCGTTGGATGGGGCCAAGGGAAATCGTGGTGGGGGTGGGTAGCATATGGGTGCATCCACTATGGATGGGTGCAATGGAAGAAGTGGTGCAGATGGGGGGCATGTGGGTGCATCCACTAAGGATGCACTGAATAATAAAGATGTTGAGGGTGGGTGGAAATGGATCCCCACATGATATACAAGTGATGGAAAATCCCTTAACATAGAGTAAGTTAACCCATGAGCAGAGGCCAAGTGCCCAAGGAGTGGACTAGTACTATTACTAGTGAATATGTCAAAATCCTACATACATATTAATAATATTGAACTATTAGTACGAAATAATAAAATTCAACAACAAAAATACAACAAATCTAATATTTATATGATATTTAACTCTACCCATGATACATGTGATGCATGTGACTTATCCATCCCAGATAGACATTCCTCGACATCATCTAGTCCCACTACCTATAGAAACACATGAAAATTAAAAATTAGAGGATGTCATAACATAAAGAAATAACCATGGTGAATTTATCAAATGTGACACATACCTTTGTATCAGGTACACCAAATGAGAAGGCTACCTCTACTGTTGCATCAATGGTGTAGACATGCACTGATGAATCCATGGGCATAGAGAATCTACTACATGGATGTAACAATTGCAAAACAACATAACAATATAATGATATAAATATATAGAATACCATATAAATATATAAGGATGAAGAACATAGAGATGGTTAAGATACCAAACTCCTCCATGAAGCTTTGTTGTCTACTAGCCCCATTGTCCCATAACAAGTCTTCCCACAACTAGATCATCTATGAGGTTCACATGGATGACTGGTATGTCCATGTGCCCTCTCCTCACTCCACTCTGTTGTATGGGATGAAACTTTGACCCCTCTATCAATGTCACCGATAGGCACCTCCTGCCAAGATAGTGAAAAAAAGATACCATGTTCCATTAGGCTCTGAGTCAATGATGATATAGCTAATTGTACCTGTTAGAATCTCTCTTCGAAAGGAATATGTTGGGCAGGGGGGTCAAGCATTCGCCGAGAGGGATGAGGAACTAACATGGGATCACACCTAGCATGCTCTTGGTCTTGTGTAGACCCTCGACCCACCCCATGGAAGTCACTAATGTCGAATTAGTTGACATGCTGACCCAAAATAAATTCATCCCACAATTTTCACAAAACAAATAAATGCACCTCCCTATTATTGCAGGGAGGTTTATCGAATACCATGTACCACCTATCCATCCAATTTTGACTAATTTGTGGGTGGACGCACCAGTCAGTGAAAATACATTTCTTAGTCATACATGGTTGTTGTTGAGATCGAGGATCAATAAAAATAGACATCTTTTGTTTTATTTATATACCCAAGTCTCCAACTTTCTTTCTCTCCAATCTGGTGTTGTAATACTCAAACATTCTTTCCCTATATTCATAAATAGAAGTCAATTTCCCTTGGGAACTTGCAAGGGACCTCACAATGACATCCAAAGAAGTGGCCAAGGACTCTCTTATTGGTTCTCTTGTGCCTCTCAATTGATTTACTAGTGTTCCTAATGTGTCCAACCACTCATTAATTTGGGTGTTTAAGTTGGGTGGTTGTGGTGGGTTGGGGTTTTCCTCGCCTTGGTTTCTTGGTTTGTGGTTTACATTGTCTCAGGGTTCCATTTTATAATATATGGTACATTTTAAAAAGACAATTTAATAATTGGAATTATGACAAAGGTATTGCAAACAACAATTTCATTTTATCCCAGCAAAAGAATTAACATAATTTTGTGTAAAACAAAGACAAACTATGTGTTATCTTTACAATGAACTTGAAAAAACCCTATTCATGATTAGTAAATTGTTGAGAGTTTTACATTCAAGTATTAATTATGTGTACTAAACCTAGATAATAAATGTTCAATATCATTGGGATTTACATCCATAACCTATGACTATTGTTTTTGTATTTTTTGCAAAGTTAAGAGGAAATGACTAAAAATCAACCATACCTTTCTTGCAATGGAGACGGTGGAAAGATATTGGTTTTTTCTCCTCCTCTATTAATCTCATTTGCTTTCTCTAATTGAGAAAATCATGAGTGCGGTGTGCAAATGAGCAAAAAATGTGCTCGTGATCCCTTAAAAATTGAGCACAATAGGATTTCGCACACGTTCTTAGAAACATACACACATTCTTAAGAACACATGCGCATTCTTTCCAACAAACCTACGTGGCATGCTCACTAGAAGTTCGTTCCTTTCCAAACCAATAGGATTAGGAATGCGTGTGTGTTTCTGAGAATGCACACACGTTCCTCGAAGTTCACGTTCTTGCTGACCCCCTTGCCACTTTTTCGTTGACCAACTTTGTGCACTCACCCTTAGACTTTAGTGATATTTTTCCCCAATTTCTAAGTTAATATATACGAGGTTTATGTTGTTTGCAACAATTTTCTTTGATTCATAGATAAAACAAATGGATGTAAAAACAACTTTCCTACAATGTGACTTGAAGGAGAAGATATATATAACACATCCATAACACTACATTGAAAAAGGTAAAAATGCATTGGTTTTCAAATTAAGAATGTCTTTATATGATCTCAAATGTCCTCCTAGAATGTGGTGCCAAAAGTTTGATTATTTTTTGATGGGATTAGGACTTCTGAAATCCAAATTAGATCACCATGTATATTATAAATACCATGGTAGTAATTTCTTTGTTATCACTTTGTATGTATATGATATTTTATTTTTGGTATGACCTGAAGGGGTGCATATATGGGGTTAAATGTATGTGATATGATGCCAAGAGGGGCATATATGGGTTAAATGTACATGTAATGTATAAATGTATATGTAATAGTGGCTGAACTAATAATAAAGGAGCCATATGTGTAATGTATGAATAGTTATATATAGAAACCATGTAGTCATTATTGAGGACATGTAAATGGGATGTATGCATGTGATTATGTATTTGGAGGAGGATCTGATATTTTTTAGGTATTTTTTTGTAATTCGCCTGTTTTATCTTTATTGTAGCTTTGTTCCATGCTCACATTGGTGCACATGCTTCATACTTCTGGTTTATATTAATATTTTAAGGTTTTGATTTATAAAATTTGGTATCATAGAATCAATCCTCGAGTTTTGTTGCTTCAAAAGAGTCATACTAGAATTTTCAATACAACTTTTTTGGGGAGGGCTTTTGTATTGTGAATTTTCAAAATATTGAGAAGACATGGAGAAAATTTTGGTAGCAGTTTAATGTTTCAAATTGTTATAATTTCTAATATATATCCTATGGAAGTTAGGTTTTTTTACTAGCCCTTAAATTAATCCCAAACAAGTCATCTTTGAATTTTCACTATAACTTTTGTTGGTTTCAGAATGTGAAATTTTCAAAAGTATAAAAAAACATATCTAAGTACTAGTGGTATATACCTTGTGCTACGAGACACTACAACTTCCAAAATATATTGTATGGAAGTCAGGCTTGTTGACTACTCCTAAGACTAGTCTTAAACATGTGTTCTTGGTGGAACAGTCATATTTTCTTCAGTAAATATGAAAAATAAGTTTAAATAGATGAATTAGAAAGAGAATGACCCATATTATTACAGGTAAATGTTTTATAATCATATAGGACAAATTGAATGTGTAGTATTCTATACAAGTTCACTCTCTAGAAAAGGCCAAAAATAAGAAATTGTTTTGAAAGTTACCATAACTTTCAATTTCGCATCAAATTTTGGTCAGAATATAGCATTGAAGAGAATACATAGATCAAAGTAAACAAGTATAAATTCTAGACTCATACATACTGAAATTTTAGAGATGCATCGGAAGAAATTTAGACCATAAAGGGATACCCCATATCAAGGTTTTAAAAGGTATCCTAACATAAATCTATCATAACTTTTGATTGGAATTTATGATTGAGCTGATTCAAAATCATTGGAAAGAGAAAATATGAGGTATTATTTTGAAAAAGAAAAATAAATATATTAGATCATTAGTAATAATATATTTAGGTTTGAAGTTGAGAGTTGTGGTTAGACCTTACTTAATAATTAATGGAAATACACACATTTAAAATAAATGAAGATATATATGAATTCATTCACATGGAATGGTTGAGAATGATAAATAAAATTGAGTTTAAGTCTTATTTGGAAGATTTTTATTTTGAGGGTGAAGCTTCTAAGTGGTGTAATACCTTTGATAAATATACTATATGAAACCATACAAAGGAAGTGTTTGGAGAACTCTTCTCAAATAAATGCATCAAATAAATGAAAATTGAAGTGATGCATAAAATTGAACAAAAGTTAAAAGAATAAAAAGAAAAGTTCAAGAATAGTGTTGGTGAGCCATCTAAGACAAAATACCTTAATGAAACACTCATTAAGGAGGTTAATAAATTAAAATAGGAAAATAGTAGAAAAGGGAAGTGGTAAAAGGATGAGTCAAGGGAAGAATTGAAAAGGAAAGATGAAGAAATATGTAGATTATGAAGAAATAATAAAAAACTATTGGACGAGGTTAAGAGATTGAAACAAGAAAACAAGAAAAATCAAAATCAAGAAAAATAAATAACCTTAGATAAAGAGACTACCAAAAGACTTCAAGAGAAAATTTTCAATATGATTGAGGAATCCCTAAACATTAATGAGGTAGATTTAGAAATGCAGCCTAGAATTGAAAAATAATGTAAGAATTTGATAAATGGGGTCACATTGAAACTTCAAAGGAGAAATAAGACAAGATTGGAGAAGGTCATCATGAGTTATCTGAAAAATTTGAACTCCATATATATGATATACATGCCAAATATGATGGTATTGTATCCAAGGCTAGAGTAATCAAAGACCAATAAAATATAGTGGAGGATTCCATTATCTCTGAAAAGAAGATAGATGAAATGGGTGTGTAGAGTGAAGGAAAACCATCAAATGTGAAACCATGTCAAGACCCTCATCACCATGAAAGATTTTAAGAAAGACAAGAATATTAATATCAACATTATCAAGGAGGAAGATGGACTACTCATCAATATTTATTAAATAAGGCATCACAAAACCATTATTCAATAGGATATTATCAAATACCAACAAATACTTAAAACTAGAGAAGTTATGATAAAAAATACATAGAATCAAAGGAAAGAAAACAATGCAACAACTTTCCATCAATGATTAAGACCAAAAAGGACTGAGTTTGGATGGATGGGTAATCATCAATGGGAAGAAGAAAGTAGAAAAATAAGAAAATCATATTACTCAAGGTTTGATCACATGTAGATCCTCTAACTCAAATCTTTGAGGATAAATCTTTTGAAGGAGGGTATCATGGTATGACCCGAAGGGGGGAATAAATGTGTTAAATGTATATGTAATAGTGTTCAACCTAATAATAAAGGGGCCATATATGTAATGTGTGAATATGTATATATAGAGATCATGTAGTAATTATTGAGGACATGTGATTGGGATGTATGAATGTATTTGGGTATTTGGAGGTTCTCATATTATTTAAGAAGCTATTGTGTAACTCATGTCTTTTATATTTATTGTAGTTGTTCTCCACACTCATATTTGTATACATGGTGTGTACTTTCATACCCTCATGGTCGCTTTCATACCCTATGATCATTTATTCTATAACCTCCCTCATATGTGGTATCATTGCAAACATTTATAGTATTTTTATTTCGTGATCGGTGTCCTTGTTTAAATTGGGGTCAATTACTAACCTTGTTCTCAAGTGTGATTATAACTTTATCAATTTTGTCTCGTGGAATTGTCTCATAGAAATCCTTTTAGGCTTCACTAATTTCTTGAAATGCCCCTTAAATGTTGGGTTTTAAATCAAATTCAACCTATGAAAAGAAATTGAAGTGAAATTCTTTAACTAAGTAAATGGTATATTACTGGTGACCAAGTCACATAAATTCTATTCATAACATACTTGAAAACTAATTTATATCAAGAATATATTTCAACATCAATCGCTCAAAATCGAATATATTAAAAGAACGTTACACAAATGGAAATTATTCTATGAATCAATAAGCAGATAAAAAAACATGTCATTATCAATGCATGCGAGTGTGGTGTAGCAACAATTGGTGAGCTAATTGGGATTGTAATAATGTGGAGACCTAGGTTCTAAAGCCTCAAGTGAGTGTGACTGCAAATGTTTTTTTTAAATATAAGAGGCATTTATCAATGAAAAAAAAGACACGTCATTACCCTAGTCCAATATGCATATATCAATTTATGACTACCATGAGATCGTAACAATTATGGTGGGAAATGACCTATTAATAGGAGGAAAACTACGAAATATCAATAGGAATTTTATAATAATAGTGTATAAGCTATTCCTTCCATGGCCATCTCTACCTAGACAAAATTGGTCGCTTGATAAGGTCAACATTGATTAAAATCATATGTCAACTTGTTTGATAAGGTCAAACTTGATGAATGTTGATTACATTACATGATTAAGTACTCATAGGAATTAATTACAATATTTTGGTGTGTACAAACCAAATAAATTTTGTATATGAACAACTTGAAGAAGGTCCATCAACTTCAAGTGGTGCATTAAAACAATAAAAGTTCATAGATTGTGTTAGGAATATACAACTATTAATTAAAGACAAGATCAATAAATCTAAGAAGTATGAAGCCATGAATAGTCAACAAAAGGTTCAAAAGACATTAAAATTAGGAGACAGAGTCTGATTTAATCTTAATAAGGAAAGTTTACAAGGAAAAGGAACAAAAATCAAGGCCCTATGATATAAACCTTTTTATGTATTGGAAAATACATGCAACAATGTTTAGGGAATTATTATTCCACCTTATATGTATAGTTAATTAATAATAAACATAGATAAACTAAATATCTAAAATTCATCGAGGTGTAATGACTATGAAAATGGACAAATTTTATGTCCCATTGCACTAGATGCACATAAATAGTTACATAATGATATAATTTTACAGAAAAAAGATAACAATGGATAAAAGGGGTAAAAAGAACTTTTTAAAGTTGGATTGAAATAATAACTACAAACAAAGTACAACTGCCACTCCAAAGATTGTTGAGGAGTTGTTTGCTTTCCTTAAAAACTAGTGGTTTTGGAAACCCTAAAACTCATGATTAGTGAGTATGATCCAAAATATATCTACATGGTTATCATATAACTTTATTTATACTTCCTAATGTGAAAAATATAGTTTGACACATATAAATATCATTTGAAATTATATCTTAGAAACCACATTAATGGACTAAAAATAAAAATCATCTATCAACAATAATGGGTCAATAGATTTGGAAGAGTGATTCATTCATTAAATAAAGTTTGTATGATTTTTTCTTCTAAGATAAGGTAATAATATTCCATATAAGTTTATGTGTAAACCATGTCAACTCACATGATTCACCTATATAAAGTGATGTGCAAAAAAAACCACTTGAAATTTCTAGACCCATGAAATAAATAAGAACCCTAAATACAATGAGCAATAAAGGGTGTTAAAACCCTATCTATAGTGAGTGAAAAGAGCTTCAAGATACTATTTGAGTGATTCCATGTCTAGTAGGAAAGAATCCACCTAAATTAGTAAAGTCATATCTCTAAAACCTCATTCCTTTTATATTTTGATATTGTAATTTGATTAAATTAAGAATATATATAATATTTTAGATTATATATTCAAAAATAAATATTATAATTATGGTGTTATATTTTACATTTTTTTTTCTCGAAATTTCATCTATATTTATTTGTAATTGAAAAATATATATATTTGTTCCTTATTAAATCATTAAGAAAAAATAATAGTTTTGCAATATACATAAACTCTATGCAGTAAGCATATACTCGTTTTAATAGTATTTGTAAACTTAAAAAACTATTTTTGTAATCCATGATTGAAATATCTAAGGTAAATTTTGCCTTAGATAATAATGCTAACTTAGATTTTGGGTTGTGAAATTAAGTTAAAGACTAATTATAGTAATCCAATAACGCTGAAAATTCAACACATGGATAAAGACTCGTTAAGTTTATCATGAACATAGGGTCCTTTTTATGTTCTCCGTGGAGGTAAGTTGATTAATGTTTTTAATTATCCATGTGATTAACTACACAATAATATATAACAATTCTCAATAAAAAAAATTAACAAAGATATTGCAATGTTTTTAACAATAATATATAACAATTCTCAATAAATCATTTTAACAAAAATATTTCAATGTTTTTAACAAAGATATTGTTAGTGTTTTAAAGATGTGGTATTTTTTTGGATTTTTTTTTAAGTGAAATGGTGTTTTTATTTTTATTTTTTAAATTGAATTTATGAATATATAAAGAAATTTATCATGTTGAAAAATCCTTGGAATGGATTATGCAAATTTAATCATTCAAATATGTAAATGATAAAAGTTTTACAAAACATAAAAAAATAATATCCCAAAAAAAAAAACTTAAAATATTTAAATTACTATTTTTAAAATAAACATTCTAAAATATTTTTAAAATAAACGTGATTCAAAACTACTTTTCAAATAAGCGTGACTTTTTGAAACTTCATTACGAAGTTTTCTTTTCCATCTGTATAACATATTTCAGATAAGCCTCATTAAGAAGTTTTGTTTTCTATATCTATAACATATTTTGGATAAGAATGAAATTGTATTGGATAAGATTTCTGAGGGATAAACAATCAACAAATGATTGATTTTCATTAGATTTATTTTCATCTATGATTTATTAAACATTGTGTTAACACATAAAATTGATCATGTAAATGAGGATTTATGGTTTTCAGAGCCTCCATTTAGCCATATCTCCCGCTATTATGTCATACCATCAAGTAACATTCTCCTCGGAGTATGCAAACTATAGTTGAGTTGGCACTGCAAACTGGCAGTGTGAACTAGTTATGGAAGAGAGTTGTCAGTTGGATAGGTTGCAAGCATACTGGTGCAAATTCAAAATCACCAACATCAACCTCATAGCCATCAGGTACTCCATGAGAGTTTTTGTCTTCTTTGGAGGTTAGGAAGGGTTTGGCTACTTGATTTTGCTTTGGCGCTCTAACTGGCTCAGGCACTACAAATTTAGACAGGCACTATGAAATGTGATGCGGAAACTCTCTTCTAGAGTGTTGAACTGATATTTTTGACCAGTTGACTTCCAGGAGCATTTCCGGGTGAACCAGGATGAATTTTAAAAATCCAAAGGAGTTTATTGTCAATAACAGAACCATGAACATTAACCTCTTTCATTTTTTATACAGGTGTCATAGATTGGGATATTTGAAAGAATCTTTAAGCCCTATGTTTTTAGTTTTCATGATTTCATGTTTGAGACATGTTTTTGTGACACATATTCCAGCCATATGGAGATGAAGTTAAGGAAACCGAGAGAGGTTTTTCTTTAGAATGAGCTCATATACAAAACCCGCTCTCAGATTTTACACAGTTGTTATAGTTTGATAATTATAAGTGTCACTTTGAAGCCTATTTTTCAGAATTTGTCCTCTTGATAAGCAGGAAATTAGTTAAAACGTGTCATTTTTTGTTTGTAGTAGTTTCTATTTTGGGAAAGGGATTGGAGTTAGAATGGGTAATATGGAAAGGACCTATGTGGCTATATATTCATTGTACAAGAGGAGAGGGTGGTTGGATTCATAATCCAAGAGAGGCTAGAGAGAGTAGGAGTAATTTTAGTTGCTCAGTTGTAAGCCTGAGGGCATGTGTTGTAGGCATTTCTACCATTAGAGATTCATGAGAGTTGTTTATCAAACTTTGTTTTCTTTACTATCATTTTATCTTGTCATATTGCTTGAATGTAATTTCAAGCAATGAATATCAGTGGTTGTTCATGAGGAAGGAGATTCGTGAGCTGCAAATGATATGTAGTAACTGTCTCCTTTCATGATCTTTGTTCTAGTAATACTTTAAGTCATTTTTGCAGAGAGGATATTTGATTGATGATATTCTTCCTTTTTTTATCTTTCTTATACCTCCATCCATCATTATATCCATTTTGGTCTGGTATGAGCTTGAGTGCCTTTGATCTGTAGGATGTTATGACTCCATGCCCAATGGAATGCCTCTGCAGACATTTTGCTTCCATCTCCCTTTCTTTCTCATCTTGTTGATCCACATACTCAAACCATTTTAATCCATTTAAATTTTTATGGGTACTGGTCTTATCCTCTAGCAGTTTGAGGGTGGCTCTCAATGCTAACATTTTTAGAGCCATTGTCGGGGACGAATTTAAGCAGATTGAAAATCTCCCTGGGAAGAAAAACATTTCACAGCTCCAGTTTTAGATGGTGACTGGAGTTGGACACCTTCAAGAATGCCATTCACCATGGTGACTCCATTGTTCAAAATATGTTGGTGACTCCACTGGAATGAGACAAATTAACTGGATATGGAGGCTATCTTGGCCAGGAGGTTTGCCCCACTCAATTTCTCATCCATAGCTGGTTATCCACATCTCATGCCTTAAATGATGAATGGAAGGATCTGCTGCCAAGATTTTATGAAGGTGATAATGCTAGCCCTGTTGAGCATGTTCTAGAATTCCATGCTTTGATGCAACAACTTGGCATCCAACATGAAGACATATGTATGAAGTTTTTTATGTACTCTATTGAAGGAGATGTTCATATTTGGTATCAGTATATTGAACCTTCTAGCATTTCTCCACTCAAAGAGTTTCATGCTGCTTTCAATATTCATTGTCAAAAATTTTATTCCTCTGAGTTAATTTTTCATAACCACTACGAGGAGTATAAATACTATGTTCAGGATATAATTGATTCTTATGAAGGCTGTGAGAATGAAGAATATGCTTTGGATGAGGAATCAACTCTTTCTCTTCCATGTTCATCTACATCAAATGAAAATTTTGTTTGTTGTTTTAATAAGGAAAATGCAGAAATGGAGTCTATTCTCAAAACTGATACTCTTTATAACCCTATCTCTAAAAAACCTATATTTGAATCATATGGTGATGATAAGATATTTCTTCCTAGATTGAATCTTGAAAAGAAACTTCTTGTTAACAATGAAGAATAGTTTTCTCATGTTGGGCAGAAAATATCTCTTGATATGTCATTTGAGACTCCTCCTTTATTTGATCATTATGGAGACAGTGATGAAGATGATGAGGTTTTTTTTTCCTCGAATAAAAAATCATTAACAACCATCCTTCTGATGAAAATGAATTTTTTTACCAAGAGGATCATGTTAAAGAGCAACATCCATTCATTGATATACATGAGGATATTTCTTGCAATTAGTTAGCATATGTTTGCAGAGAAGATAAAAGGAATGTGGATCAACATCCTGCATCAACCATTCATTCACCTATACTTGCAACAAAAATTCAACCATATGTGTGCAGTTGTAAAGAAGGGAAAGATTTTTGTTATCAACCCAATAAGTTTTATCACCTATTTTATGACCATGTATGGAAGTACATGGATTTGCATTTCCTCAATGTATTGAATTCTTGAAGATTTGTCATACCTTCAACATTGGGAGGTAATCTGCAGAATCTAATTAATTTGTTGTCACAATTTTATTATCTCTTATTGATTAGTGGCGGAGTAAGAAAGTTTTCAGTTAGGAAGTTACTTGAATGGCTCTGGTGGAAGTTTGTTTTAACCTAGCCTATTGTAAAAAATCAGTTAGTTTAGGATTATACACAAATAAACTCCATCTGGAGCATGTATTTTTATGTTCTCTTTGTAAGTAGAGTAGTGTACGTGTCAGCGTATTGTCTTTAGCAAAATGTATTTAAGCTTGACTCCACAACCCAACAACTAAGGCACTAGAACTACTAGGTTCTTGGAGCCTCATAGGGAGGTATCCATCCCCTATGGAGCCAAATGTTAACATATAAAATTGATCATGTAAAGTAGGATTTATGGTTTTCAGAGCCTACATTTAGCCATATGTCCTGCTATTATGTCATACCATCAACTAACATCCTCCTAAGAGTATGCAAGCTATAATTGAGTTGGTGCTACAAACTGGTGTTGCGAACTAGTAAAGGAAGAGGGTTGTTAGTTGGATAGGTTGCAAGAATCCTGGTGAAAATTCAAAATTACCAGCATCAACCTCATAACCATTAGGTACTCCATGAGCTTTTCTGTCTTGTTTGGAGGTCAGGAAAGGTTTGGCTACCTGAATTTACTTTGGCGCTACAAATTGTCTTAGGCGCTACGAATTTAGACAGGTGCTATGAAATGTGCTACAAAATGTGCCTCAGAAACTCTGTTCTAGACTGTTGAACTGATATTTTTGACCAGTTGACTTCCAGGAGCATTTCCGGGTAAACTAGGATGAATTTTAAAAATACAAAGGAGGTTATTGTCAAGAACACACCCATGAACATTAACCTCTTTAATTTTTTATATAGGTGTCATGTATTGGGAGACTCAAAAGAATATTTGAGCTCTATGTTTTCAATTTTCATGATTTCTTGTTTGAGACATGTTTTTGCGACATGAATTTCGGCCACTTGGAGATGAATTTAAAGAAACCGAGAGAGGTTTTTCTTTATAACAAGCTCATATACAAAAAATGTTCTCATATTTTACACAAATATTATAGTGTGATAATTACAAGTGTCACTTTGAATCCTATTTTTTAGAATGTCACCTCTTGAAAAGCACAAAATTAGTTAAAACATGTCATTTTCTATTTGTAGTTGTTTCTATTTTTGGAAAGGGGTTGTATTTAGAATGGGTGAGCTAGAAAGGACCTATATGGATATATATTCATTCTACAATAGGACAGAGGGGTTGGATTCATAATCCAAGATAGGCTAGAGAGAGTAGGAGCGGTTTTAGTTGCTCATTTGTAAGCCTGAGGGCATGTGTTGTAGGAATTTCTACTATTAGATATTCACGAGAGTTGTTTATCAGACTTTGTGTTATTTATTATCATTTTATCTTTTCATCTTGCTTGAATGGAATTGCAGGCATTGAAGATCAATGGTTTTTCATGAGGCAGGAGATTCATGAGCTGCAAATGATTTGTAGTAATTTCCTCCTTTCATGATCTTTGTTCTAGTAATCTTTTAAGTCATTTTTGCATAGAGGATATTTTCTTGATGATATTCTTCTGTCTGTTATCTTTATTATACCTCCATCCATCATTATATCTCTTTTGGTCTGGTATGAGCTTGAGTGCCTTTGATATGTAGGATGTTATGACTCCATGCCTAATGGAATGCCTCTGCAGACTTTTTTCCACCCTCTCCCTTTCTTTCTCATCTTGCTGATATGCCTACTCAAACCATTTTAATCCATTTACATTTTGATGGGTACTGGGCTTATTCTCTAACAGTGTGAGAGTGACTCTTAGTGCTAACACATTGCACAAATAATTGAATGTTTAAAATTTTATAGGCAAAATGGATTTATTTTATTTTATTATTTAGATTAATATTATAATATAATTTTCTATTTTCAAATTGAATTTCTCAATTTTTATTTTATTTTAAGTTTTATTATTGTGATAAATATTACCTAAGTACACTCCATTTATACTTTTTATTCATGTCACTAAGTAATACCCCGTTTTAATCAATGTTGAATTATATAACAAAGATATATTTCAAGATCATAAAATTGTTTTTCATTATTTTTTTTGGGATATTATCCATTTCATTTTATCTAAAATTTAATAAGAAATTGTTTTATGTAGATTTGAATGGTTAAATCTGTATAATTCAATGTATTAAAGTTTTTCAGAAAACTGAATTCATTTAGGTATTCATAAATACAATTTAAACTACATAAAATCGTGATTTATCCCAAATTTATATAACCCAATTCAAATAAAAAATACCAAAACATAGAACATTAAGACAAAACCTTTTCTTCGATATGGTAAAGCCTATAAACTATTGCAGATATTAACTATTGGTACCCAGTGCTTTTTATGAGTTTGTTTTTTTCATGACTTTTAAGCATATA
>ML822611.1:11980-56842 GCA_009831015.1 Picea engelmannii | reverse complement strand
TTGAATGGGTTATAAAATAATCATTTTATGTATGAAATTTTATTTTACTTTTCATTTTCATATGAAAAAAAAAATTGTTTTAACCTATCAATTTAAAAGGGTTACAATAAAGTTAACCCTTTAGTTTGAAATATAACTTGTCTCTTCAAATTCGATACATGATACTTGGAATTAGAACTGGAACAATGGATAAGTAGACCATTCATAGTTTCAACCTGGCTAGGCAAGAGTTTTCAGGGTGATCAATAAGGAAACTTCTCAAATTAATCTCCGTCTACTCACATGGTAATGGATCACAATTTCTGTAATTAAGTGATGATGTCGGCACACACCATTTGCAAATACATTGTTAAATTATCACGATCATAAATTATATTCAGTGCTTTGTTGAGGTAAGGAAAAACCCTTTCTGAATTTGTCAAAGAACATTTTGAACACAATTGCAAATGGCCAAAACAGTGGGAATCGAAGTTAATATCAAATCAACGATTGTGATTCATGCATTCCTTTGTATCCTTCAAAAAAATAAAATGGTTTCTCATTTTACAAATTAATTTATACATCGAATACCAACAAATGTTTTTTAGAACCCAGGGGTATTTTCGCAGATGATGGTAATAAAAAATAATGAGAAATTTTAAGGGTGGGATATTTAACTTTATATAGAATATTTATCCTTCTTTAACAGTTAGTGTTCAAGATGACCTATATTATGTATGAAAAAACACTTATCTATATGTACTCTCACACACTCTCTCTCTACCCACCTTCTCCCTCCCTCTCTCCCCCTCCCTCCCACTATCTCTCCTCTCTCTCTCTCCTTCATCTGCCATATCGCTCCCACCTCTCTCTCTCTACCCCCCCTTTTTGGTCTTCCTCTCCCACCTTCAAATAATCGATATCTTTCCCCTTCTCTTTTTTCCTCTTGCATCTAACCCTCGCTCTCTCACTCCCTATATTCCCCTCCCTCTCTCTCCCCCACCCTCCCAGCCTTGCTCTATTTTCTTCTATATAACCCTCCTTCCCTCTCTCTCTCTCTCTCTACCCCTCCTCTCGGTATTTGTGTCCCTCACTCTCACACACTCTCTTTATCTTCCGCTCTCCCCCTCTCACACTCTGTTTGTTCCTCTCTCGTCGCCCCCCTCCCTATATTGAAAGGAAAGAAATGGCCTAGACCTAGACATGTCAATACCTAGACCTAGACCTAGACAGATCAAAACCTATGCATGGAAAAACCTAGACCATGACCTAGACTTATAAGATGACCATGACATATACCATGACATAGACCTAGAGCTAGATCTATACCATGACCTACAACATGACATAGAGCTAGAGATAGATGTAGACCATGACCTAGACCTATACTAGGGCCATGACCTAGACCATGACCTGGAGCTTCACCTAAACCATCAACTATACAATGAACTAAAATCCCTTAGATTCATCTAAGACTAGGCATAACCTATACTCAACCCTTAACCTAAAATCAAGCCCTAAATGTATTATGCATATACCTCTTGTTAAAGGCCCCATAACCCTTGCACCCACATCACCAACATATTGTTGTTCTAACCATTTCTCTATGCTTCAAAACACTTTCGATCCTAATCCCTTAGGTCCTATATATCCCAAAACTCGTATACATATTTATTCATAAATATGTTTCATATATAATAAATGCTATATATGTTGCATTAAGCGCACGCATGTTCTCTTATGACTTGAAAATCCTTTTGATTGTCATTCATCCATGCTCAGCAGGAACGTGTGCGTGTTCCTATAATGTGCATGTGATTTAGTGCATGCGTGTTCTAGGAATGTGCATGCGTTCCTATTGGGAATATTTTTGTGTCAAGCACATTTCTCAACCTCATCTATCTTAATCTTGACAAAGAGTGCATGACATATGCACAGAAAAATAGCATGGAAATACAAGTTTTGTTATTTTAGTCTTGTTGTTTAATTCATAGATAGTTTTGTACTATTGCAAGACAATTGTGGCAAGAATTGGAAGACAAATTCGTCCAAGTGGAATTGGAAATGTTGGTTCTGTCTTCTTTTTTATTCTTGGAATAGGAAGACAAATTTGTCCAATTGGCACTGTTAGTTGTGTTTTATTGTGTAATACCAAGACATATTTGTCCAATTGGAATTGTTAGTCGTGTCTTCTTGTGTAAATACTAAGACAAATTTGTCCAATTGAAATTGTTAGTTGTGCAATACCAAGAGAAATTTATCAAATTGGAACTGGAATTGTTAGTTGTGTCTTCTTGTGTAATACTGATTTTTTTTTCCAATTGGAATTGGAATTATTAGTTTTTTCCTTTTTTGTAATATGAAGACAAATTTGTTCACTTGGAATTGGAATTGTTAGTTGTGCCTTCTTGTGTAATACCAAGAAAAATTTGTGGTGGGGTGTTTGGAAGCCAATTTTTCTCTTTAAACATGGGTAACTGACAGATTCGAAAAATAAATTCCTTGAGGAAAGATAAACTTATCGAAAACGTAGAAGAAGAAAGAGAAAATGAAAAGTTACATATGTCAAAGCGTAGGATTTCAGAAGAGGGAAATCCAATTTCTAGCAGAATACATGTTGTTGTTGTTTCTCCTCCATCACCAGAAGCAAAGCGCAGAAGTTCAAAAGATACCAATCCGTGCAATATCTCATCAAGACAACTTGTTATGGATGACCAGATGATGGAGGATTTGCTTGGAGATGATCATACTATGGATGAAATTAGAGAGGCAACCGATGCACAAAATTGTGGTGAAGAAGTTCCTGTGGTGAAACCTCTTGTTGGATAGTCAGATGTTCCTGAAAAATAGTCAATCCCATGTCCACTCTCCTCATATATTTTATCTTCTAGTGATTGAAGGGGAAATAACTTTAACATTGTTAACTCCAAAATAGAGAGGTCAAGAGTTCCAGAATAGGGTTTTATTGTCCCTACCTAGATTAATAAGTGTGCGTAAAAGAACTCCTAAATACATTCATGTTGATGAAAGTGGTCTAGTATCACTTGAATTTAAGTTACCTAACCGCACAATTCGTTATAATTCTTATTAAATCATTAGATAATTTTTTGAACCAAAATATGATGGTGCTAAATGTCAATTATTTTTGGACAACAGAGCACTATAACACCCCTTTAACATGGTCAAGGAGTGTTATTTCTCCCTATGTATGATAAGGGGAGCGTTGATCTTCCAAAATGTCAATAGGATGAACAATTCCTTAGGTAAAATACTTGTTCTAACTGTCAGATGATGGGGCTTATTCCTATAACATGTTTTAGGGGTTGTAGCAAGTGTTTTTATGGTGTCGTTTGATATGCGAAACTTAGGAAAAGTGAATGAGACACTTACGTTACTTGAGAAAATGAAAGTGTGACACTTACGACACTATCGAAGTCAGTAATTTTGATGTGTAACATATTTCCCTCCAATGTGTGAAGTCAGAAGAGGAATGTTGATGGCCAAAACACTTTGTAGATTTTTTGAAGCAAGGGTATGGGTTAGAGAAACTGGTAGAAGCTGCAGACAACCATAAAAAAATGTTAATATGTGTTCCATCCCCGAGTCAGGCATACCTATGCTCAGAATACAAGTGTCTCAAATCACGACCGCCAATAAATACAATGTGATCCATGATGATATTGACTAAGGAGATGGCCACCAAAGATACAATGTGGATCCATCCCTCTATGACTTGACTTGATCGTAGCCACAGAAGAATACACAGTGGAGCTATGATATGATAAGAACATATCCACATACCAATACAAAGTGGATCTATGTTAAAACATGTATATCAGTTGAATAATCTCTATCAAAACCTGGGTAAAGTGTATATGAAGATGAATACTCAACCCAGGGTCATCGTCTCGATCCTATAATAGTACGATTATGTCCATGTGAATAGATGATTTTATGTAGAACATGGAAGAAGCCACTTGATTACTGGTCATTGAGGTATATTGTTAACAAGTGCGAGAGAAATCACCATTGATTTCGATGAATCTCATGGTACTTTAAAGTACAATCCAACGAATGTGAATAACGATTTGAAGTCAGGCATTCATGGAATCCATCAGTCAGGGGTCATTGATGTATACCCACTGTCGAATGAAAGGAGGCATGTTGTTGAGGCATGCAGGTCCCAATGTACTAATGTGTTCCTAAGTCTATTTCCTAAATAATTTGTTGAAGTTGATAGGAACAAACTCGTCAAAGGAGGGCATTGATATATCCCCCATCAATTGACACAAAAATTGTCACATGAAAGTGATAAGATATAGGAGATAAAAATGGACTAACACGGGTATGGAAACTGGTAATATTGTATATGGATGACTTGGCATAACATAAGACTTGGTAGCATAGGATCGAAGTGGACAAAAACATAATGTGGCATGTGATGGGGCATTCTTTGGATGGGAAAAAGGAGTAGAAAGACTCGTAGGATTGGTTCAGTGTGGAGTAAAATGGATTATCCAATTGTATGGTGAGGTGAAAAAAAGTTTTTTGTTCAAGGGTGACCATAAGAGCTTCCTTAAAATATCTCAATAAATGTGACCCACTTCCTTCAATTTCCCCCCCATACAGATAGATGAGTACCTCTTTTTCATTTAACGAGCTTGAGGAGGGTAACACATGCTCGATGTAACTCACCTTTGGTAATATCCTCTTCCTTTATTTAAAAAATTGGAAGAACTAAGGGTTTGTTCCCAAATGGGACCTTCAATGTGTATTTTTGAGAGTCTAGAGAAGGAAAAATTAGTTGTTTTTCATGTTTAGGGAGTTTTAAAATAACTTAAAGAAAACTCCAAGGGTATCCTTTTTCATAATTTTACTCTTCAAGGTCCAAAAAAGTATAAAATAATATGATGAAGAACTCTTCTAGCCGAGATTGAGTAGAGTGTTCCTTTTTTGTAGTTAGTCTGCTAGGACCGAAAAGGGGTAAACTACCGGCCAATAGACGAATATTCATATTTTAATGAGCTTGAAGTACAACAAAGTTCGATCAATAGAGTTATACGGTCATCAAAAAATTATGCTCTGTATATACGTGCGTAAACAAATCATTCTAGCTAAAAACGTCAGCAATTCCTTTTAAAATCGACAATAATTGGAAAAAACTCAAAAAATGAACATTACTTATGTGAAAAGGGTTTAAATGACTTTAATTTAGAAATGGTAAAAAGTCAGTTAGGGTAAAAACCAATTCATTTTCACCTTTCACTTTGCATTTTTCCCTTTTCTCTTGAGTTTTCCCTCTTTTGGAGTGATTCTTCTAGCGTCGATTGTGGGAGCTACGGGTGATAAGTTTTCAGTTTCATCAAGACCAGGTTAGTAGTCTGATCCCTCCCATCATTTTGCATTCTTTATTTTTCATGTTAAGTGATTATTTCATGGGTTTTATCCCTCTAGAAATCCCCATAGCATCGAACCATATCAGCGCTTCCTTAAGTAATCAGGGGGGGAGTTGAAATTTCAATGCCCTAGTAACCCCTTTAGGGGAGCACTAGCACTCTAAATTTGTCTTCATGGACCCATTGGGCTCAAAAGTTAAAAAAAAATTAGTTGTTTCAACTATGAAAAATAAATTTCCCTTTTTGAAAACTTGGCTAATGTGATTTATCGTTGGTTTGCAGGTTTTCATCGGCCAAAATGATAGAATGGAAAGAAAGAGAGCATGAGTTTGATGATATGGCCTCTTTAAAAGACCTTCAAGAGAGGGCAGTTGTTCGGAACCGTGGTTTGTTGAAATACATCAAACTAAAGAACATGAGGAAGGAAGTCCTTTTGCTCGCATATTTGATTGGACAATGGGGCAATGATGAGCATGAATTTTGAGTGGGATCTCATATGCTTGAGTTCGATACCAAGTATGTGTACTTCCTTATGGGTATTTCAAAGAGGGGAGCACCAATAATTTTATCTGGACACCGATCTACACCATTGTCAACAGATGCATATGTTCCTCAGTATTGTGTGTCGTGATATAGCTTAGTAGGGGGAAGAATTGTCATCAAAGATGTGACATATCTTCCTCTTTGATATATCCTTTTTTCCATCACTAAAATGGAGGGAAGCACCAGCGCCCATATTGCTTCCAAATCACATATATTGTATGTTTTCAATGTATGGAACCCAAGATCTTTAATTGGCATGCAGGGTTTCTGAGAAATATCAAAGAGAAAATCTCTAAGTGTAGAGTGGTTAGGAAGAACTAATTTGGATATGGACATTTATTGGTGTCATTATTTTTAGAGCAAGTATCATAGATGAAACCACAGGTTGCATTGATAGTGTTCCCTACATCTAAGCCTCGGATGGAGAGATGGAAGAGCCTCTCTCCTTGGTTGGGGAATGACCCCTCAACCTTTCATTTTACTACTCACTTCTTCAAATGGAGGAGAAGGTAGATCGTGGTGATAGAGGATTACCCTTATATTTGGGTTGATTTTAGGTGTAGTGCAAAATTATATCCCCCAAAAAATAAATTATTATTAAAGTCTACATGCACTTAGAAATTTATTTCCATTTTTGGCAAATTCAAATTTGGAAAATTATTGCCATTTATGGAAATTCTGAATTTGGAATTTGGTTAATTGTAAATAGTTATTGTGACTATTGAGAAAAGATTTTATTTTCCCAACCAACTCTTTGACTATGACACTTGTAAGAGACAAATAATTTTTATATTAATTGTTGAGTGACAAATGGAACAACCAGGTTGAAATCAGTTGACCATGAGTCCATGAGTGGGGAACAATCTTGAAATACATCGGGGCTGAATTTTACAAGTGGAAAATGAGGAATTTGGCCATTGGAAGCCCCTGAAAATCAGGTATTTGTAAAGCTGTGAAAATTCCCAAAGGGGTGAAAGACCTAGGCACAAGATGTTTTTGCATAGAGAGCATATGTGAGGAGGCAAGACATAGCTTGGTATGTTGGGGAAAGGATATTACTTGTTGTTATTGAGCATTGTTATGAGGGTGAGGTAAGGAGAATTTTTTATCTGAAAAGGACTATAGAAAAAGAGGATCTTTGGGGTTCTCCCTCATGGATTCATGGTCAGGCTAGGGGGTGAACAAAGAAAGTAGATTGGTTGTTTTGTTCTATGGTTGGGTGGAACTTGGTTGTTGCATTTGTTGTCCCATCACTTTGTTCAAATATGTATATCTACTTATCCATTGTTGAATTGTTTTTATTGGTTAATGGATGATAGAATGAAACGAATTGTAGAATAAGTTTTCTTTTACAGTTTTGAATTTATCCAATGAGTAGAGTTAATAAAAACTATTGTGTGTGATAGTTGTTTATGAATGTGTAAAATTTTATTATTCAAATGATCTACCCTCTAAATCCGCAATAGGAAACAAATATCAGTTCGATTTTGTTGTTGATATTAGAGATATTTGGTATAAGTATGAATGTAGACTCAAGTATAAACCTACATAAGGATTTATTTCAGATTGCTACAAGTCAATAATAGAAGTACATATCTACATGAATGCCTATATATATATAGCTATTTGTTTAATAATATTTTAAATTTGTACAAACACAAACAAAGTTTGGAATAGATACCATAATTAGAAAATACTTATATACATATATCTTTCTTCCTATACAGAGTTCAGAACTACACATACATCTAATATATAGAAATATTTGGATATTGGATCACCTGTGATTTCAACTAAGCTTGTATTGATAGGAATGTAACAAAGACATAAATTTACAGTTCTGTATACCACATAATACAGAGTCTGCTCACTATATAACATTATTCGTTTGAATTGTAGGAATGTATGTACATTCCTTCTTAAGCTAATGAATGATTTGTATAGCCAGAGTCTTTTGGTATATATTTATTTTACAACCGAATAACCTGGGCAAGAACCCAGTACCACTTAACTGAACCCGAATCCTCCAACAATTAAAACAGTGGAAATTGGAACTGGAATACCTTTTTTGAGTCAGGTGATACCCTAATCTATTGATCGTGAAAGATCCATGTCCTGCAAGGGATATCGGGAATTAGAAAATACGATTATGAAGAATCAAAGAATTAATAGAAACGAAATTATTTTAGAGAACTAGTAAACAACAAAAATTAAATATGAAAGAGCAAGAAACATTCAGAAAGAAACCACGAAACATATCATTGAGTATACTTAGCTTGAGGTTGGCGTATCGGGTTTCTTTCTCCATCAACGGTGTTGAACGAACATTCCATATCCCGAAGGGGGAGTGGGATTTGAATTGATTGATGGGTACACTCGCAATGGAAACATGGGTCCCATCATTAGTCTTGTAACCGAAATAGAATAACCAATTGGTCATAATGTATCAAACGATTAAACATTATTAAACACGCAATGTATATGGTATAACTGGAGCTTTAAAGAATGCATAGTATAAACCATGATATATAGATTTACTCGATTCAGATCACAGATAGGGTTACGATATTGTTTTCATAATTAATTAAACCTACAAATTGAAGTTAAAGGAAAATGCAATCATGGACATGGTTCTGGATAATTAAAGTTATGTTCCCTTGACATGAATAATATGAAATTAACGAATAGACATCAATATTCTAGAAAAGAGAGTAAGAGTAAACACTTTTATATAACTAATACTCTGGAATGATTATATACAGTGGGAGCTTTAAGATTTTATCCATGCTTTTACAATACGAATAGGGTAAATGGAGTTAATTTTGTTAAAAAAAAATCTACAACCTTTAATCCAAGAATAACAAATCTCCACCATAAGTCGGATGCAAGAGCCGATAGCTCAAAGACTTAGTACTAAAGAAAATCAGAGTATTAAAATGCAACGCTTATCTATAGAGAATACAATAAGTGAACAACCAATTAAATGGGTAAGTTTAAGAAATGAGTATCGAGTCCTGGTCTTGATGGAAAACCCTTGTGAGTGGAAAAATGGGTTATGAAAGAGAACTTTGTTATACCATTATCCTACAGGAATACTGAGTTAAATTTTAGGGTCATTGTAGTAGGGTTTTAACCACATGATATGAAGCGATAGGTATGTTGTGTGTAATTCCAAATAAATACAAGGCTACATATCAAAGAGATGACTGAGGATAACTGCTTGTTGACTGAACCCCAACACAATTTCGGGACTATCCATGAATCAGGAATTTAATACCGCCTGTGTAGATGGCTTACAAGATAATGAAATCCTAAAGAAGTGGATGGATACCCTCACGGAAGATATAAATCCATAAGCCACCACCTTTGAAGAACCTATATATATCTAACCAGAGCTCGGATAGAAATATTCTAGAGAGTTAAGATTAATGAGAAGGGAGGTTCTCAACCAACAATAGTAAAAGAAAAACCAGTTACAGAGACAAACTTAAGATGCGATAGACTCTCATATATGCTACAGTTAGTCCAATCGATATGGTTTTGTGATCTTACTTAGTAAAGGAGGAAACCAGACAGGCTCTTAACGCCTTCTTTCCATACGCAGAGTAGAATCCCCCTCGTCACCGGTGGTTACACGTAGAGCAATGTTACAGTGGTTAATGCAAGACGTTTTGTGAAAAATGCGAAGAGCCAAAGTAAATGGAACTTTTGTCACCCAAGTGAATCTCGTATCACGAAGTAATGGAGAATAGATGCCTTGGGTACACAGGCCATGTGAACATGAGTGCATGTCATATCCACATTGGTCACGTTAATTTAGAACCTATACAATGGAGAAAACCCCATAAATATCAACCAGAGAAATTCAATGGCATATATAGACATGTATTAACTATGCATTGAATTGAGCCCACTAACACTGTTAGTGCAAATCCATGTCATGAAATCATATGGCTTCCACTATGGATAGTAAGTTGTAGGGTGGTGACATGTCACTCCAGGTAGGTATCTAACCCCAGTGTTAATATATGTACTCGGGTGACCATGTCGTTGTTCGACTGGTGTGTGTCAAGCCCACCAACTACTATATGGAAACCCTAACAAGAAAACCGACGAGGACGTCCACTACTGTGACAGTTCGGATGCGCGTTCAGTTAGGGTATGAATGTTGCAAGGAGATCGTATGTGACCAAGGGTAAACCCTTCACGTAAGACACATGACTATGCTCTATAGTAAACTCAAACCAAATAATACGTTTCCTTGGATATAAAAACCTTATGATAATGGGTTGCATCTAATAGCAATGTTTTAATAGTTGTTGTTATACATAGAATTATAAGGGGTTAGAATAAAGATGGATTGTTTGGGATTGTCAAAATGAAGCCCGAAGTAACCCCTTTAGTTTGATGTGAGGAAGGGAGAACCAAGACTTATTGATTATGGGACTCTAGTGAAATGCCTTGGTGGGTACCCTAATAAAAGTAAGAACTTGTAGACTAGAGTTACTTTATACCTTATGATTATGAATCGTTCAATGTTATGAAGAGGCCCCACTTTAACTTGTTTTGACAAATGTTAACACATGTTTTGAGTAATAAGAATAAGCACGAGTACATTGAAAGGGTAATCACCTTATTTCATTCATTGCTAATAAAAATAAGTACACGTCGTATTCCGATAGAAATGTTAATTGCAAATAGTTCAAGGATAACATGATAAAGGAATTTTAATGCACCTAGCAAAAAAAAAATTAGTTGGGAATTTTGGAGTACATTACATATGGTATCAAAGCAACGGTTACAACACTAGGACGTTAAAACAGGGCCAAAATGTTGTTTAGTACATTTTTTTTGGTTTGATGAAAAACTAACAAAACGCTTATTGTTACAAACAATTTTTTTTTTATTTCTGTTGTGATAATGGAAACACAGAATGAAGAGGACATAAGTCTTGAGGAGAATCCTAAGCAAGGACCTCCTGAAGAACCTAAACAGAACAATGAAGGAAATTCAACTACCCAGGTTCTGGAAACTATGAGGAACCTTATTGTGGAACTGTAAGTTTTCAAGGAAAACAATGAGAAACTGAAAAAGGAACAACAAGAACAACATGAAATAAATGAAGTATTGTTGCATAGCATAGTAACAAAGAAGATTCCAAAAGACAATAATGAGGGAGAAGAGGTCAGCAAAAGAGCCTCCAAAAATTCTGGTCCCAAAGCAGAAAAAGAGGACAGCTCTTTCGAAGGCACACCATCATCAAAAGATAAAACAACCACATGAAGAAAGAGGAAACAAGTGGACCACCTGGAGGGAGAGTTTAAGAAAATCAAGCCATCCACCTTCGACGGAGAATCCAGGACACGGGAGGAGGCTGAAGCATGGTTATTGGACATAAAAAAGTATTTCCAGATTTACAATTATTCTAGTAACATGAAGGTCATAATGACCATTTATAACCTAAAAGGAAAGGTGAGTATATGGTGCCAGCACCTGAAGTTGGCCAGGCGCCTAAAGGAGAAATAGATGGACTGGTCGGATTTCAAGAAATACTTTAAGAAATAGTATTTATCTGAAAGTTGCTATGAAGGAAAGACCAAAGAGTTTTATGAACTACGACTCTGTCAAATGAGTATGGATGACCTGATAAACAAATTCCTGGAATTGTTATGGTTTGTGCCTTATATCCAAGGAGACAAAGTAAAAATCTAGTGGTTCCTAAGTTGCTTACCATAGTCCTATAAGGACAGAATCGAATTTGACAACCCCAAGTCCTTAAGTGAAGTTTTTAGGAAGGCATGAATGTGTTACGATCAATACAAACAACAATCTGAATTTCCCAAGGCTTGGAAAGACAAGAAACAAGATAAAATGAACCAGTGGAATAAGGGATATCAACCAACCCCTTTTCGAAATGCAACAAAGAGTTTTCCAAGCAAATATTTTCACTCCAATAACAAGAAAACCCAAGGGGGAGGTAAACCAGTTAATCTGGGAACAAAGAGGTTTGGGGATAGCCCCAGAGAACCGTTAAAATGCTAGGAATGTGGAGAACTTCACTTAAGGAGGAACTATCTGTGTTTAACGTTTGCAACAAGGAATATGTTTCACAACCTGCAGGAAGCCTCTACAGTGGGAGATGTGGGCAGAAGCTTACACAGGATCATTGCAGCTGTGGATAGCTAACAAGCTGATCACCAGTCCATTGTAGTGGAAGTTGAAGGTAAAGTTAACACTAATCGTGTTTTTATTTTAATTAATCTAGGGGATACTTTGAGTTATGTTGCTCTTGGTGTAGTGGATTCAAATAAACTTAAGAAAGTAAGGCATGAAAAATCTTGGCTAGTACAACAAGAAACAAGAACAAAAATAAAAATAATTGATTTCATTTCTGACTATGAGTTCAGTTTAGGTGGTCAAAACACAAAGATAAATCTGAATATTCTACTATTAGGGTCTTATGATATAATTATTGGAATGGACTAGTTAGAGAGGCATAAAGTAGTTTTGGATTGTTATGAAAAATCACTCATTCACAAATACAAAAACAACATTGTTAGGACAGTACAAGGAATACACAAACCAGTCTCAGTTAGGCATCTTTCAACAATGCAATTTAAGAAGTGCATGAGTAAAGGTTGTCATATTATGCTATCCAAGTGAAAAATCTGTTGGAAAAAGAAAATAAACCTAGCCTATAGCATTTTTTTTTCTTACATGAATTTTGAGATTTTTTTATAAACGAAATACCTAAACTGTCCCCAAGAAGAGAGATAGACTTCTCTATCGATATGCTACCTAGTTTAACCCGTATATCTAAGGCACCCTATAGGATGAGTTTACTTGAATTAATAGAGTTAAAGATTCAGCTACAAGAATTGTTGGACAAGGAATACATTAGACCAAGTGTCTCACCATGGGGAGCCCTAGTCCTTTTTGTTAAAAAGAAAGATGGAACTCTAATATTATGCATTGATTACAGATAGTTAAACAAAATGACTGTTAAGAACAAATACCCCCTACCTAGAATCAATGATTTGTTTGATCAAGTGGGAGGGGCAAAGATTTTTGCTAAGTTGGATTTAAGATCTAGTTATCACCATGTTAGAATTAAGGATGAATACATAAGTAAAACAACGTTCAGGATGAGATATGGACATTATGAATTTGTTGTTATACCGTTTGGTCTCACTAACGCACCAACAACATTTATGTGTTTAATGAATAACATTTTAAGAGAGTACTTGGATAAGTTTTCTTTGGTATTTATTGACGATATCCTAGTGTATTCGAAGATAGAAGAAGAACACGAAGAACATCTAAGGAGAGTATTGAAAACATTAATAAAACACAAACTATATGCAAAATTTGAAAAATGTGACTTTTATCAAAAGAAAATACAGTACCTAGGACATGTAATATCTGAATAAGGTATTGCAGTCGACCCAAAGAAGATAAGAGCCATCATGGAATGGCATATCCCTAAGGATGTAGCGGACATATGATCATTCATGGGAATCACCAGGTACTACTGTAGATTTATAGAGGGATTCTCTAAGATTGCATACCCTATAACATCCCTATAGAAAAACGAAACTAAGTTTATTTGTCCGCAGAAATGTCAGGATAGCTTTAATAAGTTAAAGGAGTTATTAACAACCACACCCATATTAAGGGTAGTAGACCCAGATAAATACTTCACAGTCTGCATGGATGCAAGAAAAGAAGGTTTGGGAGGTGTCTTAACTCAAGAAGGGCACATTATTTTTTACGAGTCTCGCAAAATAAAAGAGCACGAACGAAACTACGTCACTCACGACTTGGAATTAGCAGTTGTCATCCATGCATTAAAAATGTGGCGACACTATATAATGAGAAAAATATTTATGTTTCTAACTGATAATAGTGATGTGAAAACCTTGTTTAGTCAACCAGATCTTAATGCAAGGCAAGAAATATGGTTGGCCTTCTTGAGTGAATTTGATTTTGAGGTACGACACTTCAAGGGTAAGGAAAACAAAGTAGAAGATTCCTTAAGTAGAAGAATTCATGGGTTGTTTGAGATAAACATTAGGAGGGAAAAAAGCGACATTAAGCAAAGGATAAAGGCTGCAAGTAGTAATGATGGAAAATACATTAAAACAGTGGCAGATTTACAAAATAATGTAGAAAATTTAGACAGACCAGATTTGAGTTTGGATAGAAATGGTCTACTAAGATTCAAAAACAGGTTGTACATACCATATTATGTTGAATTAAAGTTAACAGTTTTGGATGAAGTACACAAGAAGCCATATTCTGGTCATCCGAGATACCAGAAAATGGTGACAGCACTAAGGAAGTTATTTTATTGGCCTAATATGAAAGGCGAGACAACAGAATACTTGTCTAAGTGCCTATATTGTCAATAGGTGAAGGTTGAACACCAGCACCTAGCCGATCTGTTGCACCCTCTACCTGTACTGGAATGGAAATGGGAGACTATATCACTGGATTTTATCACAGGTTTACCTAGAACTCAAAAACATAATGATTTGATTATGGTAGTAATTGATAATCTTAGCAAGCTTGCACATCTTATTCCTGTAAAATCTACTTATAAATCTATTAACATTGCTGAAATATTCATGAAGGAATTTTTTAGACTACATGGTATTCCTAAAATGGTGATTTCAGATAGAGATGTGAAATTTACATCTACGTTTTGGAAAGATTTTTTTGCAAGGTTGAATACTAACTTGAATTTCAGCACAACCTACCATCCACAAATGGATGGGCATACTGAACGAATGAACCAAATTGTGGAATATATGCTACGAATGTACGTAAGGATGAAACCAAATAAGTGGGAAGATTCCCTGCACTTGGTGGAATTTTCATACACTAATGGTTACCAGACATCAGCTAAGACGAGCCCCATCGAAGTATTGTAGAGTAGAAAGTGTACAAATCTGATTAGATGGGATAACCCAGTAAGCAGACTTATGGTGGGACCAAAAATTCTCCAGGAAATGGAGAATACGGTAAGAAAAGTACAACAGAATTTAAAGGTGGCATGGGATAGACAGAAACGTTACACGGACCTGAAAAGAAGACACCAGGAATTTCAAGTTGGAGACCAAGTGTATTTAAAAGTCAAAGAAAGAAGAAGTTCATTAAAACTAGGAAATTGTTCCAAGTTGGTGCCCAGGTTTTGTGGCCCTTTCAAGATCTTAGCTCGAATTGGACCCGTGGCATATCAACTTGCACAACCCGCAAACCTGAAAATTCATAATGCATTTCATGTTTCTTTGTCAAAAAAATATGTTCATGATCCTACTCACATGATCGATTGGAACATGGTGTAGGTGGAACTAGAAGGAAATTTTCAAGTGGAACCTCTGTGCATTCTGGACAGGAGAGAAATAGTACTACGGAACATAGTCGTCGCCCAAGTAAAAGTGCAATGGAAGAACTTTAGTCCTAAGGAGGCCACTTGGGAATTGGAGGAAGATTTGTGGAAATCCTATCCAAGCCTGTTCTGAGAAAGGAATGAACACTCAGGACAGTGTTGTACTGAAGGAGGAAAGGATGTAATATCCCCCAAAAAGTAAATTGTTATTAAAGTCTACATGCACTTAGAAATTTATTTCTGTTTTTGGCAAATTCAAATTTGGAAAATTATTTCCATTTATGGAAATTCCAAATTTGGAATTTGGTTAATTGTAATTAATTATTGTGACTGTTGGGAAAATATTTGATTTGCCCAACCAACTCTTTGACTATGACACTTGTAAGAGACAAATATTTTTTATATTAATTGTTGAGGGACAAATGGAAAAACCAGGTTGAAATCAGCTGACCATGACTCCATGAGTGGGGAACAGGATTGAACTACCTCAGGGGTGAATTTTACAAGTGGAAAATGAGGAATTTGGCCATTGGAAGCCCCTGAAAATCAGGGGAAAGACCTAGGCACAAACTTTTTTTGCATAAAGAGAATATGTGAGGAGGCGGGACACTGCCTAGTATGTTGGGGAAATGACATCACTTGTTGTTATTGAGCATTGTTCTTTGGGTGAGGCAAGGAGAATTTATGATCTGAAAAGGACTATAGCAAAAGAGGAGCTTCGGGGTTCGCCCTCATGGATTCATTGTCAGGCTAGGGGGTGAACGGAGCAAGTATATTGGTTGTTTTGTTCTATGGTTGGGTGGAACTTGTTTGTTCCATTTGTTGTCCCAACACTTTGTTCAGATATGTACATCTACTTATCCCTTGTTGAAATTTTTTTATTGGTTAATGGATGATAAAATGAAATGAATTGTAGAATAAGTTTTCTTTTACAGTTTTGAATTTATCTAGTGAGCAGAGCTAAGAAAAACTGCTGCATGTGATAGTTGTTGATGAATGTGTAAAATTTTATTCTTCAAATGATGTACCCTCTAAATCCGCAATAGGAAACAAATATTAGTTCGATTATGTTGTTGATATTATAAATATTTTGTATAAGTATGAATGTAGACTCAAGTATAAACTTGCATAAGGATTTATTTCAGATTGCTACAAGTCAATAACAGAAGTACAGATCTACAGGAATGCATATATGTATTTTACATGTTGCAATAAATCTAACAGGACAGAGGTATCACCATGATAAGCGAAATCCTATACCATCTCTCTCTCTCTCTNATTAGAAAATACTTATATACATATATGTTTCTTCCTATACAGAGTTCAGAACTACACATGCATCTAATATATAGAAATATTTGGATATTGGATCACCTATGATTTTAACAAGGCTTCTATTGAAAGGAATGTAACAAAGACATAAATTTACAGTTCTGTATACCACATAATACAGAGTCTGCTCACCATATAACATTATTCATTTGAATTGTAGGAAAGTCTGTACATTCCGTCTTAAGCTAATGAATGATTTTTATAGCCAGAGGCCAGAGGCTTTTGGTATATATTTCTTTTACAACCGAATAAATTGGGCAAGAACCCAGTACCACTTAACTGAACCCAAATCTTCCAACAATTAAAACACTAGAAATTGTAACTCGAATACCTTTTTCGAGTCAAGCGATATCCGGATCTGTTGACCGCAAAAGATCCATGTCCTGCAAGGGATATCGGGAATTAGAAAATAGGATTATGAATAATCAAAGAATTAATAGAAACGCAATTATTTTTGAGAACTAGTAAACATCGAAAATTAAATATGAAAGAGCAAGCAACATTCAGAAAGAAACCACGAAATGTATTATTAAGGAGTATACTTAGCTTGAGGTTGGCGTAGGGTGTTTCTTTCTCCATCAGCGGTTTTGAGCGAATGGTCCATAGCCTGAAGGGGGAGTGGGATTTGAATTGAATGGTGGGTACACTCGCAATGGAAACATGGGTCCCATCATTAGTCTTGTAACCGAAATAGAATAACTAATTGATCAGAATGTATCAAACGATTAAAAATTATTAAACCGCAATGTATATGGTATAAATGGAACTTTAAAGAATGCATAGTATAAACCATGATCTACAAAGTTACTTGATTCGGATCACAGATAGGGTTACAATACTTTTTTCATAATTAATTAAACCTACAACTTGAAGTTAAAAGAAAATGCAATCATGGACAGGGTTCTGGATAATCAAAGTTTTGTTCTCTTGACACGAATAAAATGAAAGTTAACGAATAGAATGTTACGAGGGAAAAACTTTCTATGGCAAAGGGTAAACCACAACATACATGTATGACTATAGAAATCGACTCAATTCCAACATATGCTATACAAACTAATGTGCAAGATAAGAAAGAGGCCTACCTCGATCCAACGTTCAATGATGTTCCACCATTGAGCACTTTGACCCAAAGCTTTGTACCTTCAACAAGTTCTTAACAAACAAGAAGAGAAAGTATATAGTGATAATGTAAAAGGGGTTAGCACATCAGATAACATAATCCATTAATGAACATTGCAAACATGCCCATGGATAATAATCATATATTTTCGTGATACCAATAAGACGAGAAAGGAGTATTTCTATTAACAAATGATCAGCAAATGCGAAAACATTACAGACTTCCGTGTCGGCACGGTTTGAAACCAAAAAACCAAGTTCCTTCCAACTGGGTCTCCACCACTTCAATCCTCCACCAAAGGCAAGCTAATAGGAAAGAGACAATGAGGTTCTCTCAACAATATGGAAATAGATTGGGGGTTGAACACTGTGTTCAGACTTGAGGGACAAAGGGATGCAGAATCAATATAAAGTAATTTCTCCACAGTAAATTTTCTCTCAAATTTGAATGTTTTCTCCTCTTTTCCATAGCTCATAATTGTGATTTTATAGTCTTCAAAATGAAACTGAAGGGCCAAGTCAGAACGTTTCCAGTATGTGGAAGGCCAAGGATCAGAGATCTCCTGTCGTGACATGGAATCCCGACTCCATTTTTGTATTTTCTGGCACAAATCCTGATGTACGCGGACTGTAGTGGAGCATCTTGCATATACGCATGATGTATAGCAGATAGGGCGCATATATGTGGAAAAATATGTGTTTTTGGCTCTAGATTCATCCAAAATGGATGACAAGTCTACATAGGGAAATGGAAAAAGGCCCTCTGTGAAAGATAGTAATGGTGAGGCAAATCTTGCTATAACAGATGCCCCCTAATGTATGAGATCAGAGGAGTATATGCAATGGACAAAATACATTATAAATAACCCAAGAGTAGAGTGGTAGAGAACCAGCTGGACGAAATCGATTTCTCATTACATTCTGTGCTGACTTTTCATACATGGCTTCCAAGAATACAATGTAGATCCATGTGGAAAATATACCAAATAAGTGTTTGTGGACATGAATAGGAAAATACAAATGCGGTTACATGCCAAAAGTTGTCATATTCATGAACAAGGCCCAGTGAAACCAGTCTCAAAACCAATCTGAATATATCTGTATACCATGGAGTATAATCTTGATCTCCCATGATCAGTAAATTCATATAGGTACTGGTCCAATGAAAAGGAAGGAACAACTCAGGAAATTTGCGGCCACATAGAGATGTCTTCAAGTCTTCTACACTATCCGCCAAGGGTGCAAGTCTACATCATGTGGATAAAGGAGTTGAGATCAAACATAATGAGACATCATTTCATTACTGGTCATTGAGATATACCATTAACAAACATGAGACAACCTACCAATAATGAAAGTAGGTATGAAGGCACCAAGGACATTCCTACAAGTGTGAATAAAGCAGTCGGTGTCGAACACTTGAGGAATCCATTGATTAGGATACATTGATGTATTCCCATCTGTCAATGGCGAGAGAGACTGGAACTAATGACTACAAGCCTCAAGGTACTTATACAACTCTAGGTCCCATATCCAGAATAAATGAGCTGAAGTTGATGGAAGGAGACACATTGAAAGGAGAGCATTAAGGCATCTCTAATTAGTCAGCACGAGGAACAAAGAAGGACCTTCATAATTTGGTGGAGATTGGATGAAGAACATGTTCATAAACCAATGACACTGTGCATCTTTAACATGTACCAAATGCAAGTGGTACACGAAAAAGACCCTCTGAACAACAGCCAATGATGAAAACTGCTAACAAAGGCGAGGAAACCACCAATAAGGCTAATGGAATCCAAGACATTGCACAAATCCCAAAGTGTGAATAGATGTCTTGTCGTCGAACACAAGGAAAACCACCTACTCAATGACCAATGATGAAATGTCGGATTTTGGGTTCAAGGCGACCTACCCATGATGAAAGTAGGGCCAGGGTGTATGATAAGACCATAGTATCATGTGATTCTGAGACAAACTAAGGTATGGCCGATATGCAAAGTCAGTATTTCTGAGGAGTGGCCGACACAGGTTGATAGACTTCCTTTGAAAAATAGCATGAGCCATATGGTAGACTACGACAGCATGGACCCAATGATATAACTATCAAATGTAGGAGGCATCGATAATGTTCTTTATGGGGACTGGAAGAGTCACCATTTAGTAGAGAAAAATCTGTAACAATATCAGCTTCCTGAGGCCATGCTAAACCCAAAATTATGATGACGCGACGACTCAATAACTTTGTGCTTTGTTCAAAGGCGACACGACTGCTTCCAAATATAATATAGTACTCACTTCTCGCCCGTCTTTTTTTTTTTTTTTCATAACAAATGAATGCTATGATGCAGNCAGGGGAGGAAACAAGTGTCGCAAGTAAGCAAAACTAGTTCCAACAGTTGAACGTACCTATGCTCAATGCAAGGAAATGCATGCGAGAGATGGACACTCGGGGTGATGTTTCCTCCAGGATATAGGGTGTCAAATTGCAAAGGATATAAACAAGGCTCTTCTTGGTTGAGGATGTAAAGACTACTTAGGCAACGGATTTATAACGCAAAGTGAGAACCGGCTAAAGGCTCAATACTGCAAGCGAGGGCATGAAATGCAATCACAACTTAACGCCAAAAAATGTCCTTTTTTATGTTCATTAGTCTATTTGGTGTGAAAAAGGGGTAAACTTGTGCCAAATAGATGTCTTTTCAAATTAAATTTATGAGTGTGAAAAAGACAAGTTCACTCGGTGATCTTTTCTATTTTTGGTAATGAGTCGGAAAAGAGCTTAAATAAGACTCATGACCTTTCAAATCCAATTTAACGAGTGTGAAAGGGACAAATCACTCAACAATCTTTTCGATTTTTTAGACTAGTCGGAAAAGAGATTAACTAAGAATCGTTTTTGGGAGTCTTCAGGGAATAAGGCCACATGTGCATAAGTGAGAAATGAGGTTCATCACAAAGTCATGTATCAGGTTATAATGGACTCCCAGTCCTAAGGAAAAACTCGGCATGGGCACCAAATGAGAAAGAGAATCTAACTAGGGCACCCATGTTTGGTAAGTCTCTACCATTTTTTAGCGACACTACTTATAGCAGACGGAAGGTTATGTGTCGCAATACATGGGTTCGTACCTAAGGTGTAAAAAGCGGTAGTCAAAGGATAATGCAAAAATGCACGATGGAGTAGATACCTATCCTATATGCTAGGTTATGAAAATACCTGCCAGAGGTGAGTAACGACCAATCATAATGCTGAAATCCGCAAGAAATTTGGGTCAAAACTACAAAAGCCAACTCAAAATCACTTTGTATTAGTCCATTATGTGAAAAAATCGCATGAAACTATATAAAGTGGGTAAAAATAGCTTATAAATAGTAATAAAATAAAAAATTATTGTATCATTTTGATTTTTACCCAAATAGTGCAATTTCGACCAAAAATACCTCCAAGATTCAAACAGCAATTGCGGGAGCATCAGGCGACAAAATCAAAAACCGTCTAGATCAGGTAAATCTACATCTCATCCTCTTAAAATTCAATGGATTATATTTTTGAATTAGGTTTCATTTTTTTAGTTTTTGAGGGAGTAAATTAGGAATTTCGATGTACGTGGGTTGGATTTGTTTAGGTCGTGTATACAATGAGGTATACGCTATTGTCTGAACCATATGGAGCATGTGTTAAGCCCTACACGCGACTGTATGCAAGGGAAGGTGTGTACAGGTACACAAATGGCCAAAAAGAAGGGTTCTAACTCAAAATTTGGTTTGTCTTTTTGATGTCGATGCCCTCAACTCGCAGGTCGGAAGTTCCACATCAACATAGGATCTTTCCTTTTTCCACGGCCCGAAGAACTCAAAACGGTTCTTCTATTTCCCTATCAAGAAATCTGCACCCACAAGAATCCTCGTGGGATCCCCTCTTTGCACTTAGGAGATCGGAATTCGCACTTTCGTGAATTCGTAGGTCAAGCGTTAGTTTCTTGAATCCCCGAAACCCGACAACAGTCAACGCTGACCCTTTCCTTTTTCCTTTCGGGATTTTTTCTATTGCGATTTCGGCAATCGCGATGTCAAGCAACTTGGTTCCCCGACTCCCGAATCCCGATATGCTGAAACTCCAATATAGGCGTGAGTTTGAATTTTCAACGCTACCTCAACCCTGTCAGGACTTCAGACTTCACGGTATTGTGAATCCTGATGTAATGAGTCCGGGAATTTACTCCACGATTCTCCGAAACAACATGCCACATGTCCACTCGCTGACTTCCCCGTAGCCCACATAATTCCTTTGACTTTTTTGGGATATCGCGTTTCGTGATATCATGATTCCTGTTGCAATGCTTACGGGACTTCCACCCATGAAACCCCGATATAGAATTCCACACGAAAATCCGACGGCCCTTGTGGCTCAGATCTACGGTTCTGCCTCTCCTGAGCTTTGAACCTTTAGGGAATACTCCATCGTATCTCCCCTGCTTCTCTGTGAGATCTGATGGCTCACGGAAATTCGTGAATCCTCCTCAAAGAATTCCAACCGTCTGTTCCTTCCTCTAATGATTTCTGCAAAATGAACCAAGTATTCCTCCATGAAAACTTGTCCACCTGCACGCAAACTTGCAACGCCTCCTAAACACTCCATGGCACAAGCTTCCTGTGCTTCTCTTTTGCGATTACTCGAAGGTCCTATACCTCCGGAGCTTTTTTCTTCAGCGTCGAGTCTTAAAGAAGAATCTTGCGCACACTCCTTGCGGCAACCTTTAGACACTTCCAAGTACTGAAATTCCTTCGACCCTGCGCACACCTGCAGAAACAGTCTCTCAACGTTTCACTCGAGTCCACAACCCTAATACTTTACTCGGCCTATGTACTCCTTGCATGGCTCCTATGCCTAGCTGCACTTCAGAATGAATGAGAACAAAACCTACCCTATCTGAACCCTTTGTCAACGCACTCCTTGCGGACAATTCGACTGCACTCCTTGTAGGAACCCTTGTTCAAATAGAGAAACAATTGAAACTCATTCCCCTCCTCTTTCCTCTCAGATTTCATACATTCAACAAGAAATCATTCATACATAGCATAAAAGAAATTGCATGACAGAAAGAGTAAAACATTCATGAGCATAACATTCAAAGATGCATGCACAGAGAATATATGAACACCATGAGTCTGAATCACAACTTTCCTTGTATTAATTCATAACTTCTGTACATGGAGTCTACTACACAACTCTCTTCTTCTTCTATATGCTCATCCACGTGCTTCAATAATGTTACAATACACAAGGAGGGTGTCTATATCTCGTTTCCCTCTTGCGCTCTAAAATTGTCTAATCTACACATTCAATTCTACCTACTTGCATTAACTACTATAAATGCCTTCTACCTACTAAAGATGAGAGAAAATCACTTAAGGTCCATTTACATTATACAAGTGCGCTTCTTCTTAATGACTTCATTTAAGATCGCGCAATAACTTCAAGGTGATTTCAAAATTTGTGCTGGGCACTTTTCCAGCTCTCTAATTGTCTCTACACTGGCTCGCTTGATGTTGACGATGCTCCTGCATCATACTCCCTCGCTTGAAACTTTTCATGGCCTCCTGTCCATGAGCTCGTGCATCTTCAACTGGATGGCCCTTCCACTTGACCAAATATTCAAAGTATTGCTTTCGCCTGGTCTTCTTGCTCATTCTTTTATCCAGTATGCGCTCCATCTTCGGCTTATCTGGAACTGGCATCTGCTTTGTCCATTGGATCACTAGTTGCTCATTTTTTGCTCCTGCTTCCCTAGATCTATATGGGTATAAATCTGAGATATTGAATATCGGAGAAATTCCGATCCCATCGGGTAATTCAATCTCGTAATAATTCGCCCCAAATTTCTTCAAGACCTTACATGGTCTGATTTTCTTCATCTTCAATTTATTATATGTTCCTCTCGGGAACCTGTCTTTCCTCAAATGTGCCAGAATCAAGTCATCGACCTCAAATTGAAGTTGTCTTCTATGTTAATCGGCTCTGCATTTGTATTCTTGGCTTGAATTCTGCAATCACTCCTTCACCTGGCTGTGAAGTTCCTTCATCACTTCTGCGAAATCTTCTGCACTAGCGCTCCTAGTTGCAATCTGTTCTTAATCCCTCAATTCAGAAATTCCTCTCAGCCGCATGCCATAGACAACCTGAAATGGACTCTGCTCTGTTCTCCTATTAACTGATTCATTATAAGCAAACTCTGCCTATGGTAATATATTATCCCACTGGCTGTGGTGTTCTGTCACCAAGCTTCTCAGCAAGTCTCCCAAACTTTTGTTCACCACTTTTGTCTATCCATCCATCTGAGGATGATAAGCTGAACTAAACAACAAGTTAGTTCCCAGCTTCTTCCATAAGTTCCTCCAAAATTTCCCTATGAATTTAGTATCTCGATCCGAAACTATACTCCTTGGCAAACCATGAAGTTGAATGACTTCTTTGAAAAACAGATTCGCAATGTGAGTTGCGTCACTGGTCTTCTGACATGGAATGAAGTGTGCCATCTTGGAAAATCTATCCACCACCACAAAGATTGAATCAAATCCTCTTTGTGTTCGTAGAAACCCCAATATGA
The DNA here is from genome assembly GCA_009831015.1 of Picea engelmannii. Taxonomy (NCBI): domain Eukaryota; kingdom Viridiplantae; phylum Streptophyta; class Pinopsida; order Pinales; family Pinaceae; genus Picea; species Picea engelmannii. Next base: position 32,468 of record ML822611.1, on the reverse strand, counting down.
AATCCATGCTAATTGCATCCCACGACCTCTCTGGTATGGGCAATGGTTGATAAAACCCCGCATTCTATCTTCTTCCCTTCGAATGCTGGAAAATTTTGCATCTGTCCACGAATTTCTTGACATCTGCTCGCATTCCCGGCCAAAAATATGACTCATTCATCTTTGCGAATGTCTTGTCGTGACCAAAGTGCCCTGCCAATCCTCCATTGTGTTTCTCCTTCAACAGATTCTCCCTCATGGAGCAATTCAGAATACACAACTGATTACCTCTAAACAGTAATCCTTCCTGGATCATGTACTCTATCCATTGGCTTCTATCCCTGAGAATTGGATTCTCAGCTACTTCATACGCCTCCTTCAAATCCTGATCATCGGCGTACATGTCCCTGAGATCATCAAAACCCAACGTTTTGACTCTGAACTCTTGCAACAACAAACACTTCCTACTCAAAGCATCAACAACTTTGTTAGCAGTACCAGAAATATGTTTAATCACAAAAGTGAAATTCTGCATGTACTCAACCCATTTGACATGTCTCTGATTCAACTTCTCCTATTGAGTCACAAACTACAGTGCATGATTGTCACTGTATAAGACAAACTCTTTCGGGATCAAGTAATGCCTCCATTTCTTCAATGCCTGGATGATAGCATAAAACTCCTTGTCATATGTGGAGTATTTCACTTTCGCTTCATTCAGTTTCTCACTTAAATATGCTATTGGCCTGTCTTCCTAACTCAAGACTTCCCCGATTGCAAATCCACTTGCATTGCATTTCACTTGAAATGTTTTTCAGAAATCCAGAAACACCAAAATTGGTTGTTCCGTAATCTTCCTCTTCAACAGATTAAAACTTTTCTCAGCTTCTTCTGTCCAGTGAAAAGACTTGTTTCATTTCTTCACTGTGTCCATCATCGCTGCAATAATTCCACTGAAATTCCTGATGAATTTTCAGTAGAAACTAGCCAATCCGTGAAAACTTCTCACCTCAAAGATATTCTTCGGTGATGGCCAATTTTTAATCACCTCCACCTTATCTGGATCCATCCTTAACTCATTTTCTGAAATAACAAACCCCAAGTAAATGAGCTCTATCTTCATGAATGAGGACTTCTTCATGTTTATCAACAACTTCTCCTGTTGTAACCTCTGCATCATTGTAGCCAAATGCTTCAGAAGCTCTACCACTATTTTACTGTAAACCAGTATGTCATCCAGATATACGATAACAAATTTCCCGATGAACTCCCTCAGGACTTCGTTCATCAGCCTCATGAAGGTACTCAGCACATTGGTTAAGCCAAATGGCATAACAAGCCATTCATACAACCCTTCGTTGGTTTTGAATGCTGTCTTCCATTCATCACCCTCTCTCATGCGGATTTGGTGATAACCGCTTTTCAAATCAATCTTTGAAAAATACTTTGCTCCACTTAAGCATTCCATCAGATCATCCATCCTCGACAATGGAAATCTATACCTGATGGTTATCTTATTAATCGCCCTCAAGTCAGTACACATCCTCCAACCTCCGTCTTTCTTCGGACTGAGTATTGTTGTAAAAACACACAGACTCAAGCTCTCCCTGACTAGACCTTTGTCCAACAACTCCTGGACTTTCCTTTTGACCTCCTCATTCTCTTGCGGCGTCAATCTGTATGCATCTTTGTTTAGCAAACTGGCTCTTGGTATGAGATCAATATGATGACTCACACTTCTGATCAGTGGCAACGAACTAGGTAATTCATCCACTACTATGTCAGTGAACTCTTCCAACAGTTCCTGAAATTCTTCTGGTAAATCATCTATTATTGTGTTGGTCAAAACAATCTTTGGCTTCCTGACCACAATGAATTGCGGTTCTTCCTTCTTCTTAACTTCTGTAAGAAGTTCCTTCCCACTCATGAGAAGTATTGTGTTGCTTACTTCCGGTTTCACCTCCTTATCCTTGATTGGAAGCAACATGTGAGTCCTCCCATTCTTCTCTAGGGTGTATGTGTTCATTCTCCCATCATGAATCACATTCCTGTCATATTGCCATGGTCTACCCAGCAATAGATGACAAACATCCATAGGAATGACATCACATAATATCTTATCATTATATCCTCCTATCTTAAATTCAACTAAACATTGTTTAGTGACAGTTACCTGATGTCCTTTTTGTAGGCACGAAACTTTGTATGGGCTTGGATGATCAATCATCTCTAGCTCCAGCTTTTCTACCATCTCTATAGAAACGAGATTATCCATGCTACCACTATCCATGATGACCTTGCATACCCTGTCCTTGGCCTTGCAAGCAGTCCTGAAAAGTTTGGTCCTTTGGAATGAACTCTCTACCTCCTTCTCTGGTGTCAAAAGATCTTTTCGCATCATCAGCAATCATATGCCTTCAGCGTCTTCTGCCTCAACATCCTGCCTCTGTGCTTCAGTGATGTGATCTTCTCCACTTACCTTCTTTTTTTCTGGACACTCGTAAGACTTGTGCCCATTCTTTCCACACGTGAAGCAGGTTACTACTCCACCTCTTCCTCTTCCTCTGCCGCTAGTACGAGGAAAAGTGTTGTCATCTGCATAATCTCCTCTCTTCTCAGTATGCTGCCCTCTCTGTGAGGTTCCACCCCTCTCAGTTCGAGTTTGAGGTTTCTTCCAGTTATCTTTGGGCTTCTGATATTTTTCCTGGGCAACTGATTTGCCTCTGGGCTAACTTTTGCCTCGGCCTCTTTGACTCTGCTTTCGGCTCAGCTTCTCCTTAGCTTTCAGAGCCATCTAATAAGCATTTTCCACCATTCAGATGGTTACCATGCTCATCTCATCCTGGATATCATATCTCAGGCCATTCATATATCTGGAAAAAATTTCATCATCGCTCTCCCGATGACCTTCCCTGATGTTCAGTTTATAGAATTCCTCAGTGTATTCTTTCAATGTCATTAGCTTCTGTCTTAGATTCTACATTCTCCTTAACAGAGTAATTTGATAATCCCTGGGGACGAATTTCGCCTTCATCTTTGTGATCATTCTATCCCATCTTTTGATCTTCTGCTTGCCCTTGCAGCATCTATCAGCTTGTAGTTCATCCCACCACAATGTTGCATGTCCTTTCAGTCTAGTGACAGCATGCTTGACCTTCTTGTCCTCTTCGACATCCTCATAGTCAAAGTATGTGTCTAGAGCTCTGATCCAATATAGAAGCTCTTCTGCATCCAAGTTTCCTTCATAAACTGGAATGTCCATCTTTTCTCTTGCACCCATTCTTGCAATAGCTCTGATCAAAATTTGATTTGCTGCATCTTCGGCTGCAACTTCTTCTTCACGTTCAACCTCATTCTCACTTTCGGAATCACTAAGATCCCCTGCACTGACTGTGCGTCTTTGTGTTGTCTCCATGTCTTCGAGTCTGGCTCGTAGATCACGCATCTCTCTCTCCATGGTTGGATCTGTCATCTGTCTGCCTGTTCTTCTCGGCATTTCCCTATCCTCTGGTGGGTTGGGTGTTTTCCTGTCCCTTCTCCTTGGCGGCATGGTGAATTCTCTTTCTCTGCTACAGAAAGCAAAGAACCTCTTAGAGCTCTGATACCACAAATGATGTCGACGCCCTCAACCTGCAGGTTGGAAGGTCCACATCAACACAGGATCTTTCCTTTTTCCACGGCCCGGAGAACTCCAAACGGTTCTTCTATTTCCCTATCGGGAAATATGCACCCACAACAATCCTCGTGGGATCCCCTCTTTGCAATTAGCATATCGGAATTCGCGCTTTCGCGAATCCGTAGGTCGAGTGTTGGTTTCTTGAATCCCCGAAACCCGACAACAGTCAACGCTGACCCTTTCCGTTTTCCTTTCGGGATTTTTTCTATTACGATTTCGATGATCGCGATGTCGAGCAACTTGGTTCCCCGACTCCCAAAGCTCGATATGCTGAAACTCCGATATACGTGTGATTTTGACTTCTCAATGCTACCTCAACCCTGTCGGGACTTCGGACTTCGTGGTATCACAAATCCTGATGCAATGAGTCTGGGACTTTACTCCACGATTCTCCAAAATAGCGTGCCACCTGTCCGCTCGCTGACTTTCCCGTAGCCCACACAATTCCTTTGACTTTTTTGGGATATTTCGTTTTGTGATATCATGATTCTTGTTGCAATGCTTACGGGACTTCCACCCACGAAACCCCGATATAGAATTCCACGTGAAAATCTGACGGCCCTTATGGCTCGGATCTACGGTTCTGCCTCTCCTGAGCTTTGAACCTTTAGGGAATACTCCACCGTATCTCCCCTACTTCTCTATGAGATCTGACGGCTCATGGAAATTCGTGAATCCTCCTCATAGAATTCCGACCGTCCGTTCCTTCCTCTGATTATTTCTGCAAAATGAACCAAGTATTCCTCCGTGAAAACTTGTCCACCTGCATGCAAACTTGCAACACCTACTAAACATTCCACGACAAAAGCTTCCTGTGCTTCTCTTTGGTGATTACTCGAAGGTCCTATAACTCCTGATCTTTTTTCTTCAACGTCGAGTCTTAAACAAGAATATTGCGCGCACTCCTTGCGGCAACCTTCAGACACTTCCAAGTACTGAAATTCCTTCGACCCTGCGCACACCTGCAACAACAATCTCTCAACGCTTCACTCGGGTCCACAACCCTGAGACTTTACTCGACCTGCGCACTCCTTTCACGGCTCCTATTCCTAACTGCACTTCGGAATGAATGAGAACAAAACCTACCCTATCTAAACCCTTTGTCAACGCACTCCTTGCGGAAAATTCGACTGCACTCCTTGCAGCAACCCTCGTTCAAATAGAGAAACAATTGAAACTCATTCCCCTCCTCTTTCCTCTCAAATTTTAGACATTCAACAAGAAATCATTCATACATAGCATAAAAACAATTGCATGACAGAAAGAGTAAAACATTCATGAGCATAACATTCAAAGATGCATACACAGAGAATATATGAACACCATGAGTCTGAATCACAACTTTATTTGTATTAATTCAGAACTTATGTACATGGAGTCTACCACACAGCTCTCTGCTTATTTTCTATGCTCATCCATGTGCTTCAATAATGTTACAATACACAAGGAGGGTGTCTATATCCCATTTCCCTCTTGAACTCTAAAATTGTCTAATCTACACATTCAATTCTACCTACTTGCATTAACTACTATAAATGCCTTCTACCTACTAAGGACAAGAGAAAATCGCTCAAGGTCCATTTACATTATACAAGTGAGCTTCTTCTTAATGACTTCATTTAAGATCACACAATAACTTCAAGGTGATTTCAAAATTTGTGCTGGGTGCTTTTCCAGCTATCTGATTGTCTTTGCGCTGGCTCGCTTGATGTTGGCGATGCTCCTGCATCACTTTTGCAGAGTGGTCCTTGAATGGAGAGAGCGAGGGCATGAGGAGGTAGATGTAGCTATGGATTGAGATCTAGTGGCTCAAGTGGCTCTAAAAAGATGTGGCTTGTATAAGTTTTGGGCTCTCAAAGGAATGGGGGCCCAAGTGAGGTTCTTGGATATGTTACTGGGATCCTGATAGAAAAAGCTTTATCCTCGATGGAAAACCATTGAGGATCGAAGTAGAGGACATATACTTCTTGACTGTTCTATCACACCGAGGAGAGATTGTAAACCTCAATTCATGCAGAGCAGAGAGTGGGATGAAGATCGAGGAGTATATCGATGTGCACTGTGTAACGGGGACTCCCAAGGTGGGAAGTCAAGTCCCTATCCGGGCAATAAATAACCTCAGCCTAAAGATCATCGTGCTTCTATTGACCAGGATTATTGGTTCGGCTTCATTGCACTAGGCATCAATGCCACTCATGTTTTATGTAGTAGACTGTGCGAGACCCACTATCTATGACTGGTGTACCTCACTGCTGACCAATATGAAAGGTCAGTTGACAGAGTGCAAGCAGGGGAGTAAGAGAAACTTCGGGTTTGCCTCTATTCTTTGCATCTTCTTTTTCAATTGGGTTCTAGATCTGGGACCTAGAGTGGAGATCCTTCCTAGAGGACCACGCAATCCAGCTATGGCATGGTGGATCAAGGTCATGAGACGATAGGGGGGAGGTAGGGTGTCAACACCCTACAACGATGATTTTTTATTCTAGTGGTAGCAGCAAGTCATTTCTCTTGATGACTATCCCTATGCGGGGATCAATTTCAGAGGATATCCATATATTCCACTTCCACCAGGGGCCGCCTACGGTAACATAGGTAAAAAAAAATTAAAATATTTCATTTTTTTTTGTATTTTTGTAATTAAGGAACAAAAATAAATTTTTTTGGATGGTGCTTACATACTAACTAGACATTTGTGTAATCACATACGTGGGTCCGCGACAGCCATAGGGAATCCCTTGACATAGATGGAGGAATTAGGGAGATGAGGCGGTGGGAGGAGAAGTGGAGAGATTTCTACAAAACTTGTAGGGAAACCTGTCTCATTTGACACAGAGGATTCCAATGGTTCAGGTAGAGGATCTACCTGAAGCCATGCAACAATAGGTAGTTGGTGTACCTAGATCATGGGTATGACTCTTCTGGCATCTCGCAAACACTGTGGTTTGCTACCATGACACACACCCGATGCCACAGGTGTAGGTGTCATGGGATATGTATATCGGTTGTATATGTGTATTGAGGGTTTTAGCCCCAATTTTGTAATATAAACACCATATTTTGAAATATATAAAAAGGGATCTTCGGCTTTACTTATATCTTACAATGTGTACATTGATGTGACGGTTTTATTTTCTTTATTAATGTGACAAATGCCAATCTAAGACATAATTAGCATAGGCATCATATACATAATTAGAATTCCTAGGAACATGATAATATGTAATAAAATCAAATTGTCATTCTAAAAGACGTACCCGTAGGAATCGACAGAGTAAAGTAGGATCATTCACGTGGTAACGACCGTTCAACTGACATACTACTAAATGGGAATCCAAGTGAACTTCTAAAGAGAGAATACCATGCGAGATAACATCGCATAAAAGTTCTATGACGGTGCTATATTCAGCCACATTATTCATGGATGGCCCTAGGCATACGCCACTTGAAGACACCAGTAGACCCTCGGGTGAGTAAACCACCCAAGAGGTGGAAATCAATTTTTTTGTATGACGACTGGCTCCATCTGTGAATCCTAGGTAGACCAACGACTTCGTTGACATCTGCCAACAAAGGGAAAACTCGATAAGAAATTCAAAGATAAAATAAAAGGAGAACAAAGATGTATATACACTAAATTTACATTCGTATACACAAAGTTCCACCCAAGCCTAGGGCTCAAGCATAGTACCTTTTCAAGTAGAGCCCATTTCTGGGCTTGGCCAACTTATTCCCTTCATAATCTTCTAATTCGTAGGCTCCTTTTTCTAAGACACGTCGCACAATGTAAGGATTGTGCCACATGGGTTTAAACTTGCCTATCTCTAGCGATTTCTTGGCTTGATCATACAAGAGGACAAAGTCACCCTCAACATACAATCGGGGATAGACAAACTTTTCATACTAAACCTTGACACGTTTCTTATTCTCCTCAATGTCCGTAAAGGCGTCTCGATGCTGCTCGTCAAGACTCTCTAAGTGCACAAGGCGTCACTCTAAATCTGAAGTGTCAGGTAGGAGCTCGAATGGCAACTTGAGAGACGGGATTTCACATTCAACAGGAAGGATCGACTCCACACCATGCACTAACTAGAAAGGGGAAAAACCGATGGTAATCTTAGACAAGGTTCGATATGCCCAAAGAACAGGATATAGCATGATGTGCCAATTGGAATTATTCCGACTGACAGTTTTTTGCAAAATGGTATTGAGAGACTTGTTGATGGCCTCTACTTTCCCATTTGCCTGGGAGTAATAAGGAGAAGGATGAACATTTCTAAACCCCAACTTAGATGCTAGTTCTACCATCATTTCATTCTGAAAGTGACTTCCATGATCAGTGACAATCTCACTCGGGATACCGAACCGGGCGATAATTTGGTTGAACATGAACAAGGTTGTAGTATTCCCATCGGATTTTATGGTAGGCATGACTTCATCCCACTTAGTAAAGTATTCAATGACCACAATAATGTGTTGATGCCCCCCAACCGAAGTTGGGTTGCAATAAAAAAAATATACCCCCCACTTGGTGAAGGGACCGACGGTAATGATTGGGTGAAGAGGGGCTAGATGAGAGAATATTTTATGAGTGAACACCTGGTAGGGGTGACACTTCTTAACCGCTTATATACAATCTTTAAATATAGTAGGCTAGAAATAACTGGCTCACAATATTTTTTGGGCTGTCGCAAGCCCAGATAGGTGACCACCACAAGCCCCTTTGTGGAAATCGTTTAGGACAGACTCGGCCTCCTCGTGAGTCAAGAAATGGTGCAAGATATCATCTATTCCTCGATGATACAAAGTGTCATCGACGATGGTATACATTTTGGCTTGGTATCTAATACATCGTCAATCATCGCGCGAGATATGTTGAGTGAACTTCAAGGTTTGAAGATATAAAACAATGTCTCCATACCAAAGATCGGATGACGAGACAAAGAAAAAATTTCCGTCTGCAAATCAATCAACATGGATAACATCCTCGTCTAATCATGGAAAATCGGATATTAACTCTGCGAAAACTAGCAATTTCTTGAACTTGGCCGAAGTGAAGTCAAGATCAAACTCTTGTAAGATGACAATCCATTTATTATATTTCCCCCCTATGATACACCTAGTAAGGACGTATTGAAATGAATTGATATCGATAACCACCGTAGTCTTGCAAAGTAATATATAGTGACGTAAGCATTGGACTACGTGAACGACATCCAAAGCTAGCTTTTCAACGTGAGAGTAATTAAGCTGAGGACCAACTAAATTTCGACTAAGATAGTAGATGATGTGCTCATGGAGCTCATCATCCTCCTAAACTAGAACCATACCAATCGTCTCTTCAGAAGCGGAGATATAAAGCAAGTAATCTCTATTGTAATAAGGAGACTTCAGTAGAGGGGCCAATACTAAGGCTTTCCTCAAAGCATTGAAAGACTCATGGGATCTCTCATCCCAGATAAAAGGGGTGTATTTCTTCAAGAGGTGCATGAAACCCTTAGTGATATTGGCATAATTCACTATGAACCGACGTAGAAAGTTAGCTTTCCCCTGTAAACCTTGAAGTTGTCTAATCGTGCGTGGGGGAGGAAACTGAAGTATTGCCTCAACCTTAAGAGGATCTACCATGATCCGGGTCTCGGAAACTAAAAATCCTAAGAGACAACCAGACTTAACACAAAAGATGCATTTGTGAGGGTTTAACCGGATTCTATAGTAATGACATCTTTCAAAAACAAGTCGAAGGTGTGTAACATGATCCACTCTCTTGCGAGAGGGAGAAGCAAGATCATCAAGGTAGGATTCGACTATGTGCTTGACATCGTGAAGAGTGAAAGTCATGTCTCGTTGGAAGGTTTCTCCGGTGTTTTTAAGGCTGAAAGGCATTTTCTGGTATGCAAAATTACCCCAAGGACATATAAATGTCATCTTGTATTGGTCCTCAGGTTTGATCTGGATTTGGTTATATCCTGAAAATTCATCCATAAAAGAAAATATCTCGCTTCCCACACACTCATCAAGAATCTGATCAATGAAAGGCATGGGGAAGTTATCTTTAGGACAAGCCTTGTTCAGGTCATGAAATTCCATACGCATACGGATGGTTCCTTGCTTTTTATTCACAAGAATGGGGTTGGATACCCATTCAGTCAAAGGAACAGGGTAGATGAAGCAAACATTAAGTAGTTTCTCGACCTCTTCCTTAATAGTAGGGGCCTTCCTATGATTTACAACTCTAAGACGTTGTTGAATAGGTTTAGCATCCAGATAAGTTATAATCTCATGTTCTAAAATATGAGGTTTGATCCCTGGCATCTCTTCATATGACCAAGCAAATACATCTCAAAATTCTTTGAAGAGTTCAGTGTAGATCAAAATTTCTTTTGGCGAACAATCTACATTTATATTTATGTTTTCAATTTTTCCAGGGGTACGAGAGATATTGATCGTGATGGTAGGAGAAATACTCGCCATGTTTCCTTCAGCATAAATGTCATGCATATCAAGTGGAACTACAGTGTGACTGACTATATCACTCAAGTTAGACCAAAATTCATCTTGCTCGATTCTTTCAAGACTTGGGAGAAAATAAGATCGATGATGCATATCATCCCAAGGTCTCTCAGAACCATTCATGTCTTCGAGGATAGATTCATCCAAAGGAAAATTCTCATCTAAGAAATCATGTGAACAAGACAACGAGGTGGCCCATATAGGCGTAAGAACAAGATCCTCTTCATCCATCTGCGAGGTAATAGGATCGGGATCAACGGAAGAGTCAAGAAAAAATTGATACAGAATATTTGTTGTCGATAGTGGCATAGCCATGCCAGTATGGGACTGACCTTCACATGATGAAATTGGATAAGGTAGTGTCCATGGATCACTAAGATAGGAAGTGCAGAAAGGAATGGACCTCCTTGTTGAAGTAGGCCTACTAGACATGGCGTAAATGTGGTGAATCGGTGTCGAGAAGTAAAAAGCACCCATGAGGGAAGAATACATCCTGACACAGATATTCTTAGTTTCCAGCTGATAATTTTCGATCATAGGGATCGACGGTCCAGCAAATGCGTTAGGACTAGAGTACCCAAAGGATAGCTGGTCGATGGTCATGATCTTCCCTTGCTGAGGAAAACAAAGCGTAGGGAAGACAAACAATACGACGACGACCATAGCATAGGTCTAATTGCGACCTAGTAACAGGTTATAATCAAGAGGGGAATCAACTACCTCTACCTCCACATCTACCGTCTTCCCACCTAACTAGACCAGAAAGGCAGGGAGAATACCGTGAGGGTGAAAGGAATGACTGTCAAATCAAATCAACATGTTCGATGACTTGGAAAGGGTCGTAGAATCAAGATCTTTCCAACAGACCATGGACATCATGTAGGTGGCAACACCTTCATCAACAACCACACATTTAATGGTATACTTGGAATACTCCACGTGGATTTGGAAAGCCAGATGGTAAGGTAGGTGAGGCTTCACATCCGTGACATCAAACTTGATAACTTTTGAGCCACTAGGTTCAAGAGCTTCTAAGGAAGAGAGTAAGGCATTCCTCTATGAGGGACACATTTGGAGTACCTCCAAAGCCGACATCACACAAGGGGTTTGGCCCAGGTCCTCAACAATAGAGTAGTTATGGGTGAATCTAGCATTAGGATTGTGGGTAGAGCGCTTAAGTACTCCTTTCAGAATACGAGGCGGTGGATCTGGTTTCTCAATCTGTAAGTTCTTCTCCAGAGGAGGAGGGGGAGCTTCTAAACCAGAGTTAGCTTGCAAAGAGATATAATCTCGAGAGTGGGTGGCTATATCAATTTTTGCATTGACCATGTTGATACATATGTGATCACCATCTTACAGTGGTAGGTTTTGACTCCCACCGGCCGCATTTATGGAATTTGTAGAGGTTGAGGCTAAGTGTTGGTTATGTGGGAATGGATTTGTCATCATAGCGGGTGGTAGATTCAAAATCCTCGCAGCCTCTGGGAGTTTGGGGCATAAATGTGTAAGGTGGTCATCGGTACAAAGTTTACAAGGAAATTTCACCTTAAGATTCTCTCTCTTTCCCTCTCCATTATTATCATTATGCTTCCCATTATTATCTTTGTCCTTGGGTTTGTTACAATTTTTCCACCCTTACGATTGTTTCGACCTTTCCTTTTATTCCCATCTAGTTATTGGTCACCATTTGGGTTTTTCGACGATTGTACGGAATGTACATCCGCCGACTGGGTGGGTTTGGAGGATACAGATGAAGCTGGTCCTCCAAAAGACTTCATCATCGAGTCTACATACTTTACATTGGCGGACCCTACAATTTCATCGACATGAGGTCCGGGTTTTTTCCTAGGATCGTAATTTGAACGCGGTGCTTCTGGAAGAAGGTGATATAACATCCCAGACTGAGCATATATTAAATCTAACTGTTGGGCTCTAAAGATATCTTCTTCTTCATTGGATACCCTGGAGGTAGCAACATCTTTCAAGATAGGAGGGTGCAAAGACTTTAGGAACCATTCTAGGAGAAAGGCAGGGGGTATAGGGGTCTTAATCAACCACCTCCATCTATGCCACTCCTGGATATGATCCAAGATATGAGTAGCAGTGTCCTGGCGTAAAGTCGACAAAAGTTCGAGGCCAACATCATAACGAATGGGAAATTTAAAGTGGTTGAGAAAGACCATCACCAACTAATTAAATGACCCATATTTCCCCCTAGGTAGCTCAATATACCATAGTGAAGTAACTCCAATGAGAGTGCATTGAAACAATTGTAATCTAATAGAATCATGGTTTAGGGAATTTGATGAGCACCAAAGGTGAAAGGTAGTGACGTGATCATCGGGATCCTCTCCATTCTTACCTTCAAACTTTGGAATGTCTGAAGGAATTTTGGTGGGGACAGGGGGCCATGTGGGATCATGACTCACCGGGTTGTTCATTAACTTAGACAATTATGGCATATTGACCATGGCCAGAAAAGGGAGACGGGGTTGTGACATCTAGCCCCAACCTCCCACGAAAGATGGTTTTTGCGGAACTGCAGCCCATCCAGGATTCTAGTGAGAACCATAGCTCTATCTGGGATTATAAGGTCCTCCTTTGGGATGATTCATATAAGATGGGTTGGGCATCATTCCAGTAGGAATGTTCTGATAAGGATTATGAAAATTTCATCCAACAGGATTAGATCCAGGTTGGGGGTTTCCCAAAGTGTAAGACTGACCTCCTCGAGGTGGGAACTCGAAGGATTGAAGTGGATTTTTCATGCCAAAAGTATTGGTCGGAATCGACACTAAGGAGGTAGGGATATAGGGTGGAATTTGTCCGCCAGTTGGGTTTTTCCATCCAGCCATAGAAGGATTAGACCAGGGGTTAAGAACAGGGACTTTTCCTACATTAGGATTTGTTTGGGGGATATGAGAACCACCAAATGTAAAAGGAGTGTAAGGAGGTGTAGTGCCCCAAAGTCCAAGGCTAGCATTAGGGTCATCAGCTGGGATGGAAGTCAAAAATTGCAAAGTGAAGTTAGGAATACCATAAGAAAAAGGACTAGAATCCATAGGGATGGACTAAACATTGTAACTCGGCGAGTGACCAAAGCCCCCAAAAGGGTTTGATGAAAGAGATGAAGCATTAACTACAGGTCGAGCCATAGTACCGATATAAGCCTCCGGAACTGCAACTATAGCGGCTGTAGGAGTTGAAGGGGTGCCATTAACTATAGTGGGTATGGGAGTCGAAGAACTCCCAGTGTTCTGAAGACTAGACTCAGTACTCATCCTTGTGGAACCACAAGTCTAAAATGTGGATGTGTGTGTACCACGCCAAAAAACTCTATGCCTTTTATAAGGAAATAACTCAAAAACTAGTGGTAACTGTAACAACCGACGGGACCGGTGAGGAAGTTGGTCTAAATCCATGACAACTTATGACTCTAAAAAATAAAATAAATATATCTTAAGGCCAACTAGTAGTCAAAGATCATACCAAAAAGTCAAATGACCAATATGCATGCAAACGGTCTAAAGTGGCTGAGTGGCCTCCCTCGCTAAAGAAGGTATGCCTCGTCCAAGAGGTACTTGAGACTCCTCGCTATAGTTTGGAGGTAACAAAATCAGTTATAGGGGCCCTCGTGGGCTTAACAATCAGTCGGTCAGATCCCCCCGGAGAGGTAATCCTGCATAAAGGTTGTGTGTTGTCCGACCCCTATCTGACCCAGGGTACAAGCAGAATAACCCCTACAAGTGCAATGAGGGATCTAAATCATTTTTTTTTCATCATGCAAAAATAGGTATGTCACGTCCGGTAGGTATGTCAGTATTTGGAAGTTGTGGTGATGTTCAAGTAGCAGCGGAGGCTGATGTCGGAGTAGGAGGACTCCTTGAGGTGGATAGGAACCTTCGTGGATTGACCATGGGTGTTCCATCTATGAGGATACATGATGTACCTTTTCACCTTTAGAAGCACACAGTCAAAGTGTCAGAAGGCCTCAGTCACCTGCTGTGACGAGTGTCCATAGCAGTTGTGTACTATGTTGAGCACAATGTAGTGCAGGAAGACAATTAGAGTCTATTGTCATAATAGTCTTTTATGATGATGTCATGGGCATAATGGCCCACATTTTTTCCTTGCTATGTACTTTTTGGATGATGCATTTTGACAAACTTTGGCTACTTTATATACAGACATATATATATGAGTTTTTTGTAGCTACTTATGTTTTAAAATAATGTTATGTTTTAATTTACATGTTTTATGTTCTAAATGCTTATCTATGTGTAATGTGCCAATCCAACATGTAACTTTATAATGAATCCTTAATCGTATTAAGTTCTCTCGATATATTTATATATTCTAAGAAGTCAAAATATCTATTGAGATGATGAACCATTAGATAGAGACGTAGCAAAACTTGATTATGAACAATGTATTCACGTTTCAGTTGATGGACCATGCGTTTGAGAATCAAAGTTGATAATCATTGAGATATACCTAAAGAAGAAGCTTCAGTTAAAAGTTCAATTACGACATGATATTATGCAACGTTATTGGTTGCATATCTGAGGCAAATTTCTCCCGAAGTCACTAACTCACTAGAGTGGTAGATGACCCAAGCTACAAAAACTATGTTCTGGGTATGTCGACTAGCACCATATGCAAATCCGAAACAGATAGGAAAGGATGTTGTCATCTGTGCATTCAAACAGAAAGAAAAGGGAAAGTAGCTTAAAAAATGGGGGAAAACTTGCACACGCTAAAGTAAAGACACACCAAACCAATAACATATAGTACAATAATGTACAAAGCACACATGTGAGATATTATATGCATAGTACTTTTTCAGATAAATCCCATTTTGGGGCTAATCGAGAGATAATCCATCATAATCCACTAAATCATAGGTCCCTCACTGTAGCACACGCTTCACGATATATGGCCCATGCAACACAAGTTCTAACTTACCTGCACTAAGCTTGTCATGATATTGGTCATCGACCATGACCATATCTCCTTCTACAAAAACGCAAGGTTGAACATACTTATTGTATTTGTTTTTTATTCATTTTTTATATGTTTCGTTAATGAGAGCAACATCACAACGTGTTTCATCCAACTTTGTTAGATACAAAAACCATTCTTCTTTGGAAGAAGTATGGGGTAGGAGCTCTATGGTGAGTTTCATGGATGGAATCTCACATTAAATCGACAACACTGCTTCCAACCCATATACCAACTGGAAAGGTGTGAATCCAGTGGTAGTTTTAACTGAAGTCCGATAGGTTCAAAGTGTTGAGAAGAGTTGCAAATGCCAAGATTCTTTATTCACCCCCACCATGCATTGAAGCATGGTCTTCGGGACTTTGTTGATGGCTTCAACTTGGTACATAATTCACCCATCATCTAGATTTGAAAATGGGATCAATGATCGATTACAATAGCTTGTGGGACTCCGAAGCAAGCGATGATGTGATTGAACATGAAAAGTGTTGTAGTTTGGCCATCATTAAGAAATGTAGGCTTAGCCTCAACCCATTTAGTGAAATAATTGACTCCAAAGATAATATAACCATGCCCCCTGACTAAGGTAGGCTTACATTGCATGAAATCAATACCCCATTTTGCAAAGGGGCCGATGAAGAAAATTGGATGGAGTGGATTTGGGTGGGTACATGTTTTTTTTTCTGAAAATTTTGATAGGGTGGGCATGTTTTAACGACCTCAATGCAGTATTTGAATATAAAAGGCCAAAAATAACCGACACATCAGATTTTTTGGGTTGTAGCCATCCCAAAAGCGTGACCACCACAAGCTCCAAGGTGACAGACATTTAATACTCACTCAGGTTCTTCATGGGTTAAGCAACATAGTATAACAATGTCAATACCTCGACGATACAAAGTGTCGCCAATGATAAGGTAGTACTTTGAATGGTGTCTAATGTGATGTCTCTCGTCACGTGAAATACCTGGTTGGAATATTTGGATCTAGAGATATAGAAGAATGTCTCCATAACATGAGTAAGATGTACTAATAAGGAATAGTGACTCATCCAGAAGGGAATCAGTAGGCTCATTATCCTCATTAGTATGGGGAATATCGCAAATTAATTTGACAAAAAATAATGATTTGTTTTCTTTGGATTTGGAAAACTCAATCGAATTCTTGGAGAATGACAATCCATTTTGAATATTTTCCCCCAAGTACTTCACGAGTCAATATGTGGTACAGGGGGTTTGAGTCAGCATTGACCGTGGTAGTGTGAATCAAAATATAGTGTTGAAACCTTTGGACAACAATGATAGCTACCAAAGCCAACTTTTCAACATGTGAATAAAGGAGTTTAGGACCTGAAAGGATCCTACTTAAATAATAGGTCACATGTTCTACATCGTTATCATCTTCTTGTACTAACACCATAACAGTAGTGGAAGCATAGGCATCCAAATAAAGGATGTAATCTCTCGCATAGTTTGGGGGATGTAACAATGGTGTATTTGTTAAAGCATGTTTGAGATCATCAAATGAGTGTTGAGAAATTGCATCTGAGATAAAAGGGGCATCTGTTTGCAATGATCTCATGAATCCTTTGGTAATTTTGACATAATTGCAGATAAAACGACATAGAAAGTTGTCCTTCCCTTTCAAACATTCAATTTGGGTGAGATTGTTGGGAGGAGGTAAAGCGAGAATAGATTTGACTTTTAAGGGATCCACCCTAATCCCATCTTTAGATACTATGAAGCCAAGGAGTCTCCCTGATTCAATAGAAAGAATGCATTTTGGGGGTTCAAATGTATGTTGTAATCCCTACATATAAGAAATATTTCTCTTATATGACCAATATGATATTTTCGATTAGCCGAATGAACTGGAAAGTCATCAAGATAGTGTTCTACAATATGTTTGATGTCATGGAAAGCATACGACATAGCCCACTGAAAAGTGGCTCCATCATTTTTAAGGACAAAAGTTAATTTCCAATATGAGAAACTACCCCATGAGAAGATGAATGTTATTTTTTGTTGATCAACAGGTAAAATATCGATCTGGTTGTAGCTAGAAAAGGCATCAATAAAAGATAAAATGACGCTTATGGCACAATTATTTATAATTTGGTCGATGAAGGGTGTAAGGTAATTGTCCTTTGGACAATCCTTATTGAGATCCCTATAGTCTACACAAACGTGAATTTTCCATCATTTCTTGGCGACCGGAACAATGTTGGAAACCCATTCGATCAGAGGTATGGGATAAATAAAACCAAATTTCAGTAACTTTTCTGCTTCTACCTTGATTGTTACAATTTTCTTAGGATGAACGGGGAAAAGTTACATGTGTAACTCCAGGGTAAGTTTGTATTTCACGCACAACGATCGAAGGGTCGATCCTTGGCATTTCTTCATATCTCTAGGTGAAGATGTTGCAGAATTATTTAAACAGGGCGATGTAAGTTTCATTCTCTTCAGTTGAACAATTTGCACCTAATTGTATGTTTTCCACAACACCTTATTTTGTGGATATGTCAACACTGATTGTTTGAGATATGTTTCCCAAATTTCCCTCGGATATTGTATCTTGAGTGAGTATCAGAGATTGGGGAGTGTTGACAATATCTGTGGGAAATATAGATGAAATATATTTCTCAATTTAATCCAAACTAGGAAGAAAGGATGATTGATGGTGGTTGTCATCCCATGGTGCCTCCTCGATATCAGTAATTTCCATAATGGATTCATCGGATGGAAACATTCGTAGGATGTAATCAAAAGTGGAGGATAGGGAATCTAACCAAGATGGTAATGAATAGGAATTAGACACCAACTGATGTTCGTCATCAGGTGAGGGAGAGGTAGATTGAATGGTGTCATACTCGGAATATGTAGGACTAAGTGTCATAGTGTCACCCTTTTATCAAATTCTAAGGGACTAGGTACGATCCATGTATCAGATGATTCAAGGGATTGATGTACCATAGTTGGAATCATATTGAACGTTGCAATATGTTGTGTAGTTTTGGGAATAGGTGTGGGGAAATTTCCCATGAGCGAAGAATATTTTAGTAATCCTACCCCCACACTTTCATATGTAATTTTTGAATCCCCAAAGAATGGAATATTTTTGGTTGTTTGAGTGCAAGCATTAGGGGTGTAGTAATCTAACTGATCAATGGTCACTATTTTTCCTTGATGAGTTAATTGAACACATCAAAAAACTCAGGAGGCTACAACAGTCATGGAATAAAACTAACTTATTCAAAGAAATAAGTTATAATATAGAGGATCTTTGACTACTTCTACATCGACAGAAAAAATTCCCCCCACCCCCCCTATTTGAACGACTAATGATTGCAACAATCCATGAGGTCTAAAACCTCGCCCATCAAACATTTTTAACATGGTTGGAGATTGATTAAGACCAGGTGATTGAAGGCATTTCCAAAAGGATAAGGACATGAAATATGTTTATGCTCCCTCATCCAATATAGTGCGATGAATATGTTGATTATGAACAACAACATCAATTTGGAATGCAATTTGGTGAGGGAGTTTCAATTTATAATTGTCTAGGTTAAAGGTGATATTATTTGATGACTCGAGATATATATCTCCAATGGTTTACAAGAGAGTTCTACATTGGCTAGGATAGTGTTGCATAACTTCAAGAGTCAACATTGCACAATGTGCTTGAGCCAAATCTTCAACAATGTTGTAGTTCTGGGCAACACGATAATTGGGATTAAAGGTCAATTTTTTTATTGTACTCTTGGACGGATGTAATATAGAGTCAAAATTAGGTTTCTCAATCTCGAGAGGTCCAAATGGAGGGGTAAGTAAAGTGGAAGGTGGATTAGTCATAGTTTCATTAGTTACACTTTCCTTACTGGGTTTACTTGGGGGTGTGTCATATTTCGTAGTTCTAGTGGTCAAATATACACCATTAAACATATAAATATGTGCACTTGATGAATCATCCTCGTTAGGAGGATAACATGGGTTGCTTCCTTGCATAGGTGCAATATTTTGTGCAACCAATGACTACTGATGTGGAAAAGGATGTGTGAAAACAATGGGTTGAGAATTTCCTTTAAATAATTTAGATACTTCTTCCCAGTGGGGATAGTCTCATGTGTAATGATCTTTAGCACATATGAGAGATGGAAATTTTGGTATGCACTGTGGTTTATTTTCAACAATACGTGGTTGTGCTTGTGCCTTTTTATTTCTAGTTTGATTATTATTTTTCTTAGGTTTATTGTTATTTTTCTCTTTTCCTTACTGATTGTGTTGTTGAAGTAGATTGAATTGCATTCACTTCAGATACTTTAGTAGATGTGGAATTTGATGAGAGATGAGTATGCACTGTAGTCGAGGAAGTTATTAAATGATTGGTTGTGCCAGTTGATTGCGAGATAGGATGGTTTTTTATGGAACCGATAACACCATTTGAATGAGCGGTGGAGGATGGTTTAGATGGATTGATTGATGTACGAGGAGCATTTGGGATCAGTTCATACAAAGAACCATATTGGGAATAAATCAGATCCAAATACTAGGCACGAGCAATGGCTTCCTCTTCTGTAACTGCACCACCCATTGCTACATCGTGAGAAATATTGTAAATTCTAACCTTGTACAATATCTACTGCAAACTGGTATTCAGAAAAGAACAGAAAAGATACAATGGCAAATACAAACATTACACAGAGATTTTTCACCTGGAAACCCAAACCGGGAAAACCAGTATATATTATATTCATACATTGTGTTACATTGTTTACAATACAATACATATATAGGAGCCAACGGCATCCAAAACCCTAACCCAATGACCTGGATTAGTCCAAAACCCTAATTCCTTAACCGAAAATAGAAAACCATCGGCAAAAAACCATGTGCCGAAAAACCACCTAATATCATGTGGTCCCAGAAATATGTCATCCCGGTAATATGTCGTCCCAGAAATATGTCTTCCCGAAAAATATGTCATCCCGAAAAAAAAAAAAATCGGGGGCACTGCCCCCGAACCCCTGCACCCCCCCTCTAATCCCCCTACGCGCCCAGCGTAGGGGCTCAAACACTACTACTTGTGCAAAGAATATAACACATACCCAACATTCTCCCACTTGTTTTTTTCTTTGCACACAAGGGGTTACAGGGTTACATAGTCAATAATCCAGGGCAACAATGCCCATGGATCCTCTACACCAAGAGAACTTCTCAGTGCTCACAGATTTTGTTAATGAATCTGCAAAATTCTTCAAAGTGTCCACCTTCATCAGTGATACTTTCTTTTCTTCAATCATGTCTCTTACAAAGTGAT